>JAGKRY010000009.1:0-244578 GCA_020002325.1 Chrysosphaeria jannelii
TACCTAGGTATTAGCTTCGTCAAAAGCTACTATCATCAAAGAAGCACAAAGAACAATTTTTTATCCATCAAAATAAAATAAAAAAGTGGTGTTATTTGTTGTTCCAATTTGATTGATTGATTTTATTTTGGTATGTGCCCAAACTGAAAAGATGAACTTTTAGCTCAGTCTCTCAACAGTGTAATGACGTAACGTGACGTCATCATGGCAGTTAGCTCTCCATGCTTCTGTTCCACAAGGTCTTCCTGGTTAGCTGGTGCAACTTCCTCACTGATCGACATTCAATAGCCGAAAAGGGAGAATAATGGGAGATGCCATGTTGCGGTCTACAGAATGCATTTACAAAGTGAGCTTCCTCAAGTTACAGAACAAAATGAGAAAGAAATGTGATATGCTCCGAGCCATAAAAACCCTAGATAATACATAGCAGATCCTAAAACTGAGGAGCCAAACAAAATGGATATGTAGGTACTTTTGGTTCTGACCACTAGCATCTCTCTACTTTTCCTCTTTCGTTTCTTCATGTATTGATAGAATATTCCGCATAGTATTCGGCGTCCGAGGTATGTAGTATTTTTTAAAATTTTAGTGCTCCTTTTTAATCAAAGACTTTCTTAAATTTTTACTATTATATATCTATCTTTCTTTTTCTTCGTGGTATAAGACTTGAGTGATGAACTTCAATGAGGGCATCCGCGTTGACTCGCTCCCTCCCAAGGTGCGGCACTCTTGCATCCCATGAACTTTTCGCGGCTACCAAGGAATATTTTATCAAGGCCAGAATCATCCACTAGAACCTCATACAATGCGACGCCAAGCTCTTTTGCAAGAAATAAAAGTGCTATATCACCCGCTACACCACAAAAAAGACAAAAGTCCAGACTCGCAAAGGCTCCTCCTCACTTTTTTAGTGAAAGGCTATATTCGATAATAAAAATCCAATAAAGGGGAAGAGATATGTGTTGCTCTTGAGCTACTTTCTAATCCCGGGCATTTCCAAAATTCACCGAAGATCTTTGTGCCACCGAGCTTAAAGGGGTATCTTTTGCATTCAGGAAACTTTCTTCATCAACTATCATTTATAGGAGTGGCGGTCATTTTGACTTAAAATGGACATGATCATGCTTGACTCTGAAGATGTTAATTTAAGAAGCTTGCTTTTTCTCCTTTACTTTCTGGATTTTCTTGGTTAAATTTTAACCTTTAGCTGAGAAGGGAGAAATAGCCTTCCCTAGTTAGGGCTCTTTTTTCGTGGTGTATTTTGAGATATAGTATAGCTGAGATAGTAGTCGTGGTTGTGGCATAACACAAATGTTAAATCTTTGTTATACCGGTTTCTATTATTTCTTCGGATTTTGGTATTGCCACTCGGCAAGATACGTAGCAACGCCCTCTTAGCACATAAAATAAGCTATAAAGAGATGGTATCCATGACCCCCCTATACTGGTCAATGGCACAATTTTACGCAAATTTTTTATCAAGCCCTGTTGTTGGAAACGAAGGCACAGTGTCACTTGGCCCTCGTGGAAGAGGACACAGCCCCGCATTCGGGTAGTAGTACCCGTTTCCACAATCAAGACGACATATATTGATTTTATTTTGATACGGTTTGGGAGAGATTTGGTTGTTTTGCAATCTAAAAAGTACACGAGATGTTTTATTTTATTTTTTGTTTGTAAATCCTGTCAGGTGCACGAAACCTGTCATTGATTTGATGGCACAGCGTCTGTGCCAGCTGCGTATGCTACGCCGCAGCAAAATGGTGCCGCAGAGAAAACCGGCCACATTAGGAAAGAAAAAACTAGAGCAGCGGCAATACATTCGGGCCTCCCCAATACCGAGCGGCCGGAAATAGTGCGCATGAATGGTGCACCTCGTTTGAAAACAGAAAAGCTGAACAAGCTACAGTCAAAAGCATGCATTGAGTTCCTTGTCGGCCAACAAACAGCAACACCTACCGTATCTGGAACCCCATAACAGGGACCATAGACATTACATGAGACGTCATATTTGACAAATTGATTGTTCATGGGCCATAGGGTACATATCACAAGGCCCGGGTATGACCTCACCTACCTACTGCACATGATGATAATACTATAGTGCCGAAGTACAAGTTACCCAGTACGACAATCAGAATCGCCAATTTGTCATATGACAATACAGCGACTCGTGAGCTGGTAACCAAGATGTTAAACCGGACAGATCAAGAGTTCAAGGTCGGCGAGGGACCCCCTCTGTATTTTCCAAAGTCAGCCATTTTCGTTCCACGTGACTGGCTGATGCGGCAACATCACGTGGACAGTTTCCCATTTCACATGTAAAATTGAAATTTTTTTCACGGCTGAAGCGAGTATGTAATCCATCGCCCGGCAATTTTTCACAAAAGCGGGTCCAAGATGACGGTTTGCGCCAATGGCAGCGCTTGCTTTCAGCCACACCTGGATCTCCCGACAACCTTTTCTGTCGCCACAATACATGGCAGGCTTTCCAGCACGATCCGCCACATCCGCAGAAAAGAAGCTTAAAAAAAAGACAAAAAAAGACAAAAAAAAACTCGCAAGAGTGTAGAATGAAAGTCTTTTCCAACACGGTGACATTTGACTATTCATGGGCCGAGGTGTCGACGGCCAACTGGCGAAAGTACTGTCCGTGGAATGAAAAGTCGACGCATGTCATTGCCGTGGACACGCTGTCGCGACATGTGGATGCGACGACGGGGATCCTGCGCACAGAGCGGCTGATTACGTGCCGGCAGAGCATGCCGGAGTGGATCAAGAGCCTCCTGGGCAAGGCCATTTGTGGCAACGGCGAAAGCCATGTGTTTGAGACGTCCTACGTCGATCCTGTGGCGCGCTCCGTCATCATGGTGAGCCAGAACGTGACGTGGAGCAACCTGATCAGCGTGCAAGAGACGGTCGTGTACCGGCCGGGCGAGAAGGAGACGCAGACGCAGTTTGTGCAGGACGCAAAGATGACGGCCTTTTGCGGCGGCTGGCAGCGTGTGCGCAACGCCATTGAGGACAGCCTAGTCTCACGCTTCCGCGACAATGCCATCAAGGGCCGGGAGGGCTTTGAGGCCGTGCTGGCCATGAGCCGGCGGGTCTTTGCCGAAGAACGCGAGCGAGAGCGGCTCTCGACATCGGCCACGATGGCTGCCGTCAAGGCGGCGGGGAACCCTTTTCAAAAGGACGAATTGGTGTGACGGTTGTATTCTTTGACTATTTTCTTTTTACGAGTTTTACCATGAGCATCGTGGCGGGGGGTTTGTTTTTTTAGAAGAAAAAGTTTGTGTTTGGGCGTTGGGGGACATGGATGTCATGATGTTTTTTTGCTTTGCATCTCTACTTTATTTATTGAAAAGAGCGTGGCATTTCATTTTCAATGGGACATCTTTCCACGGCTGTCGAACGGCGAAGCTGAAGACGCATGCGGGACCATGGGAGAGGCTGCAGGCGACGAGTACCACAGCAGGTAGCAGGCAGATAGATCGACAAAAGAAATAGGCTAAAAAAGCAAAAAGTCTAGATGGTCTTTTTTGGACGAATGGGAGAGCTAGCTTCCCCGGACTTCTTTGAAGGCGTCCTTTGTTGAGTGCATTTTTTCAAAAGTTGAAAAGAATTGTTTGAAAAAGCATGGCGAGACATCTCACCGCTAGTTTTTGTCTGCCATTTGCCAATGGGATGGGAGGAATACTGAATACGAGATGGAATTGGACTTTGAAAGGTAAAAAGGTAAAGAGGTAAAAAAGGGTCTTCCCCTGGTCTGCTATGTCAGCGAGCTTTGATTTTGGTTGGGGGCGCTGGGGAAGGCGTACAGCCACGGCCCCAAAAAAACCACAAAAAACAGCCTCGGTTTTTTATTTTTATAATTTTTTGTTTACTTGAAGGGCAGAGGGAAAGATCACAAGGAGGAAAATGGAGAATAAAAAAGATTGACAAAAGTGTACTTTTTTTCAGAGTCATTTATTGTTTGAACCAAAAAAAAAAGTTCCAAAGCTACATCCACATTGGCAATTGCCAAGCAGTCTCTCACCGTCGATCTCCTTTTTTATTATTTTTTTCTTGCTGTCCTTTTTAGCTCCATATCCTATAAATACAAGCCCCCCCTTCCCTTTTGACTTTTGTTCGAATTCATAGTACATTGTTTGACGTTTTGCTGCCACAATGACCCGTATTACGGCCCCTATGAGCAAGCTGGCCCGGACGCTCAGCTCCCACCCCACGGTAGCTCGGCCGGCCTATCTGCTAGCTTCTGCCAATGCTGAGTATGCTGAACATGAGGATGTACGTCTCTTACAAGAAGCTTTCTTTCTCGTGCTAATTGACCAGAAGAACCGCCATTTCACCACGACGCACCGGCCCACGCCACCGACACCCTCGCGCCACCGCATTGTGCCCCTCATGCAGCCGTTCAGCTCGTCGGCGCCCAAGGCAGCCCAGGTGCTGGACGGCATGGACGCCATCACAATGCCCTCGCTGGCCGGGGGTGCTCAGGACGCACAGAACACACAGAGAACGTTGCGGATGCCGCTGTTGCCGGACAATTTCACGCCGCACCGCAGCGAGGTCGACGGACATCTCCCGGAAACGGGGGACGGCCCGTTGGCGAGGGCGCAGATTGTGGTGGTGGCGGGGCATCCAGACAATGTCAAGGCCGCGTCGGCACTGACGGAAATCGAGGGCATGGGCGTGGACGGCGTGGAGCTCAAGTTTGTGCACATGTTCTCGTCGGCAAAGACGACGACGCAGACGCAGGGCATGCTTCGCAATGTCTGGAAGGGCCTGTAGCAGCGATGCGTGGACGACTTATGACTTTTTTTTTTCTTTCTCTTTTTCCTTTACTCGCGTATGATCCTATTAATAAGAATAACATGTCTCTCTTCTTGGCCAATGAAGGCGTCGTTGGGATGGCACAACAGCCACTTCCCACGGATACAATAACGTAAAACAAGAGGAATGCCTCGCAAGTCATGGCGCCGTCGTCGAGCGCAAGCAGTCCGCACAGCGCGTCGCCGTTTGGGCCGTTTTTTGCGCAGCTCTTTGGCGACGATGGACGGGACGATCTTGGCCCCAGCGAGCAGCAGACGCTAGCGCCCGCGCAGCCACTAGTGGCAGCAGTGACGACAGCGCTGCCCAGGGGCGTCTTGCAAAAGGAACGGAAAGCGTCGCTGCGCAAAAAGGTGTCGTTCAAACGCCGGCGTCGAGGATCGTCGGGGACTATTGGCTCGGGCCGCGTGCACTGGACTCGCCATCAGCGCCACAAGAGCGCAAGCAGCATCAAGAGCGACATTGTCGTGACCATTGCGGCGCCAGCGCCACCGACACGACCCCTGCCGAGGCTCGTGATCCCTACTATGTCGATGTCGTCGGCGGGCATGGCGGCGCACGCCGTGCAGCCGCATCCGGAGACGAGCGTGCTGTTCCGGCACATCCACGACGTCGCCAGCAAGCGCATGGCCACGCTGGAGTACCTGCGCAAGACCCACGAGGGCCGCATGTTCTGGTTCAACACGATGCGCTTCGACCGTGCCGACGTGACCAAAATGCCCTACTTCGACCCCCGCCGGCTGGCGCGCCGGGCCACCAACTACCTCCTGCTGGGCCTCTCGCTGCCGGCTGTCGTCGACCTGAGCTCGTCGTCGGCCCACGAGCTGCTGCGCAGTCTGTCGGCGCTGCTGGCCGAGTTCGAGTCGTTCCAGCAGCTGCATCCGGAAACCGGCTCCGGCAGCACGAGCAGCTCGCTCGCACGCACGGCGCGGCTGCCGCACATGTTCCGCCGCACGGGGCCCATGTCCAAGGGCCGGCGCATCAGCGCGAGTGCCGCGGCGGCGGCCGAGCACGTCTCCGGCACGCCCCCGAGCCTGCCCAGCATGCCCAGCATGCCCACGCCGGGCGCCAGCTTCGACTCGGTCTCGAGCGCGGCCAGCAGCTACGCAGCGTCGTCCGTCACGCAGCTCGGCAGCTTCAGCGAGAGCGTCGCCGGCAGCACGCTGACGCTCGTCCAGAGCGACGGCGCCGTCCCCACGTCGCCGTTCCCGAGCTTCCCGACGCCCAGCAGCAGCGGCAGCGGCAGCGCCGCCGTGGCGTCGACAGCCTTTGCCACGTACTACGACAACAACGCGGACCTGCTGCCGGGCGAGGACTACGCGCTGCTGCTGACGCCGAGTCTGCCCTTTGACCCCGACTTTTTCGAGACCTTTGCGACGCTCTGCGACGTCCTCATCGACTGCTACCAGCGCATCCTGGGGCTGCTGCCGTCGCCGAGGGACTGCTCGCCGTCGCTGTCGGAGCTCTTTACCAAGGTCGACAGCCGCATCCGCAAGATCCTCGTGCAGGGCATCGTGCGGGAGTTTGAGGAGCACGGCCGCAGCGGCATCCGCGCCGAGGTGGCCAACATTGGCAAGGTGGTGCTGGGGGGGCTTTTGTAGTTCTCTGCTTCTTTACTCTTTTACTCTTTTTATTCTACTTTCTAAATGTTCCGTCAGAAATCATGAAATGTACAGTCTATCGTCAACCCGGGTAGTCCCCGTCAGTGCTTGACTCTATGTATGATATTCATCATGAGAACAGTGCTCTTGACATGCATGCCTCTCGCCTAGCAAAGACTCGTCGGAATGGAGCCCTACAAGAGGGTCCCACTCCATGTAGCGTGTCTGGCGTCTCTGCCGAGCAGAGAGACAGCATGAGAAGCCCCCTCAGTCCAAGAATAAGCCCCATCGAGTAACTTGTCGGGTTTGTGAGCCCGCCAAGCAATCGCATGCCTATAGAATCGGACGAAATACTCCCAGTCCCGCGACACCCGCCCAGTCCACAACAGCCGCCCCTTTAGGCAGACTTGCCACTGCCATGGCCCAAGGCAGCCCCCACGGCCGTCGAAAACAACACCAAGAAACGCAGCAGCCACGGCGGACTCGTATCTTTGTCCAGAGGGCATGGCTGCCAGCGCTTCCCCATGAAAAAACAACGGCCGGCAGGAACACGACAGCAACGCATCCGCCCAGGACGAGCCGCTAAAGATCGCGCGAATGCCCCGTTTGGGCCGGGATCAGCCACAGATGTCGCTACGGTGGCGCGTTTCCGCATCGCCTTTCCGAGGAAAGGACTGTCCGGGGACTTTCTCCCAAAGCACAGGGTGAGATGCAGGACATCTCCGTCGTAGCTTCGAAGCGATTTGGTCGGAAGAGGGGGCCTGGGGAGAAAAGAAGAAGAAAGAAAAAAGACTGCCGGCGAGCTGAAATACTTTTTTACAGTGGGCCCGTTCTGCCGGGCGGTGGCGAATTGCAGTCACGTGCGTCGAAATTACGTAAGAGACAGAGGGCAGACGCGTTTCCGGCTCTGCAGAGGGCATTATGAGCGGGCTTTTCGGGACAGCAGCGACGGGGGCGGACCTGGCCAAGGACGTGACAGTCAACGACTCGCCGGACGACACGGTGTCGGAGCTGGCGCTGAGCCGCGGCGCGCCCAGCAAGGATCTTTTGGTGGCAGCGAGCTGGGACCAGCACGTGCGAGTGTACGAGATGGGCTTCAACGACGGGAGGCCGCAGGCGGTGGGGCTGCACATGTACAAGCACGAGGGGCCGGTGCTGAGCTGCCATGTGTCGAGCGACAACACGTGCGTGGCGTCGGCAGGGGCCGACAACACGGTGATGGTGTGCAACCTGGCGACGAAGCAACAGATGAAGGTGGGCACGCACGCGAATGCCATCAAGAGCGTGCGTTTCTTTGACATGAACGGCACGTCGATGCTGGCGACGGGCTCGTGGGACAAGACGGTCAAGTACTGGGACATCCGCGCGCCTCGCGAGGTGGCCAAGCTGGACCTGCCGGAGCGCGTGTACTCGATGGACGTGCGCGACAGCCTGCTCGTGGTGGCGACGGCCGACAAGGGCATCAGCATTGTCGGCATGAACGAGCCCACCAAGATCTACAAGACGGTGCAGAGCCCGCTCAAGTGGCAGACGCGCGTGGTGTCGTGCTTCAATGACATGTCGGGCTTTGCCATTGGCAGCATCGAGGGCCGCTGCTCGATCCAGTACATTGACGACAAAGACGCCAAGAGCAGCTTCTCCTTCCGCTGCCACCGCGACCCGGCCGTCAAGGGCGTCACCAACGTGCACTCGGTCAACGACATTGCCTTCCACCCCGTGCACGGCACCTTCTCGACCGCCGGGTCTGACGGCACGTACCACTTCTGGGACAAGGATGCCAAGAACCGCCTCAAGGGCTATCCCAACGTCGGCGGGCCCATTACGGCGGGCAAATTCAACCACAACGGCACCATTTTTGCGTATGCCGTTGGCTACGACTGGTCCAAGGGCTTCCAGGCAAACCGCCCGGACCTGCCGCACAACATCCGCCTGCACCCCGTCCAGGAGGACGAGTGTAAGCCCCGGAAGAAGCGCTTGTAGCCCACCCGCGCGATTATGTAAGAATTTGTTGGACGATAAGATAGCGCTGTTTGAGATGATGTAACTTTTTTTTTGTGCAACAAGCGATAAGACGCGATAACGGCAGCTCATATGTAGCCTCGCTGAGCTCGTTTTGGGACTGTTTGTTGTCACCAACATGCCCGCTGCGAGCCCGCCCGGACCCCCTGCGCCCGCCCTGCTTGACGACCGTCTCTGGGTGGACGGCTGCTTTGACTTTTTCCACCACGGTGCGTCTGCGCCTCGTGACACAAGCGTCTAATGCAAAGGACACGCCGGCGCCATTCTGCAAGCTCGCCAGCTCGGCGACGAGCTCTACGTGGGCGTGCACTCCGACGAGGCCATCCTCGCCAACAAGGGCCCCACCGTCATGACCTTGCGCGAGAGGTGCGTGCTGCAAGCTCGTGGCGGCCAGCTGACCCCAGACTGATTGCCGTTGATGCCTGTCGCTGGACGACGCAGTCCGTTGCCGACGCGCCCTACGTCACGCAGCTCGACTGGGTGTCGCACTTTGGCTGCCGCTACGTCGTGCACGGCGACGACATCACCTCGGACGGCGCCGGCGAAGACTGCTACCGCTTCGTCAAGGCTGCCGGCCGCTTCAAAGTCGTCAAGCGCACGCCCGGCATTTCGACGACGGACCTGGTCGGCCGCATGCTGCTGTGCACCAAGACGCACTTTATCGGCTCTCTGCGCGACGTGCTGGACGGCAAAGAGGGCCACGGCACGGCTGCCGAGCGCAAGGCCACGGCTACTGCCATGGCCGAGCGTCTGCGTCTCTACGCCACGGACGAGACGGCGATGCACCCGGGCGTCGACGTGCTCTTTTGGGACGGCCGCACGGCCCGTGCCGACGTCCTCTTCAACGGAAAGGGGCCCCGGCAAGGCCAGCGCATCGTCTACGTCGACGGCGGCTTCGACCTCTTCTCGAGCGGCCACATTGCCTTCTTGCAGCGCGTCGTCGCGGCCGAGGAGGCGCGTGCCCGTGCCGAGGGCTGGTACGCGGCCAGGGACGATGCGCCGTGCTTTGTGGTTGCGGGCGTGCACGACGACGCCGTCATCAACGAATGGAAGGGCGTTAATTACCCCATTATGAACATGTACGAGCGCGGTCTCTGTGTCCTGCAGTGCAAGTACATCAACGCCGTCGTCTTTGGCGCGCCCTTTGCGCCCACGCGGGCGTATCTGGAAGCACTGCCCTGGAAGACGCCCGACGCCGTCTACCACGGGCCCACGTCCTTTGTGCCGCTGACATTTGACCCTTATGTCGAGCCGAAGCAGATGGGCATCTTCCAGCAGGTCGACAAGCACGAGTTTTCCAGCGTCAATGCCGGCACCATTGTGAGCCGTATCATGGCGAGCCGTGAACGGTACGAGGCGCGGCAGCGTGCCAAGGGCGCCAAGGCCGACGTCGAGGCCGCGCACCAGCTGCGCGAGCAGGCGGAGGCCGGCCAGACGTGATCCATTTACTTTTACATTTTACGTTCAACATGCCCGTGCTGTTTTATTTGAATGGTCTCTTCATGCCTCTTCATATTCTGGTAAAAGCATGTACCCTTAGTAGTGGCTAGGTGCGGTTACATGCGGGTCTCTGTCCCTCTCTCGTTCCGCTCCGTGCTGCACGTGTGCCGGGTCATAGGAGGGTACGTGTGCGTGTCTCGTGATGCTCATTGTGTTTTCCTTTTCGCCACCGTCATCCACCTAGTATATATCTCCAAGTATAGCCCATCCTCCATCCCTATTGATTACACGTTCTTTGCCGTAAAGAGAGACGCCATGGCACCCTCGGCAACCCTCCCCTCCGCTGTCCATACTCCACTGGATGCCTCCCTGACGTCTTTCGAGTATGCCTCCACCCTCAGGACGGTCCCGGCCTCCATTGAAGAGGCCTGCTCGGGCGGCGAGTCCATCTGCACGGACCACATGATCACCGTCGCCTGGTCGGCCAAGACGGGATGGGCCCATCCCCAGCTCAAGCCATACGGGCCCCTTTCCCTGATGCCCACGGCGTCTGTGCTCCACTACGCCACGGAGTGCTTCGAGGGCCTCAAGGCCTACCGTGGCGACGACGGGAGGCTGCGTCTCTTCCGGCCGGACTGCAATGCCCGGCGCATGCTGCTGTCTGCCGAGCGCATTTCCCTGCCCGGCTTCGACCCCAAGGCCCTCGAGGCGCTTGTCCTGCTGCTCATCGGCCTCGACGGGCCGCGGTGGCTGCCGCCCTCGAGGACGGCGTCCGGGGGGCGTTCCGACGAGTATCTGTACATCCGACCGGCCCTCATTGGCACGCAGGCCCAGCTGGGCGTGCAGGCGCCGTCCGAAGCACTGCTCTTCATCACGGCGACGTATCTGCCGCGTCTCGACCGTGTGGATGGCGGTCTCCGGCTGCAGACGAGTCCGGACGACATGGTGCGGGCGTGGGTGGGTGGGTTTGGGTACGCCAAGGTGGGTGCCAATTACGGGCCGAGTCTGCTGGCTGCCAAGGAGGCGCGTGCCTTTGGCTGTCACCAGGTGCTGTGGCTCTACGGCCCCGAGGGCCTCTGCACCGAGGCGGGTGCCAGTAATTTCATGGTCGTCGTCAAAAATGCCCAGACTGGCCGCGACGAGATGCTGACGGCGCCCCTCGACGACCGTCTCATTCTCGACGGCGTCACGCGGCGCAGCGTCCTCCAGCTGGCGCGAGAGCGCCTCCACGACGTCGACGTGGTGGAGCGGAAATACTCGATAGACGAGGTGGTGGCGGCCCAAAGAGACGGCCGTCTCGTCGAGGCCTTTGTCTGTGGCACAGCCGTATGTCTTTTTTTCCTTCTTCCTGCCCCCTTCTATGCTAACTGGACAGTACTTTGTGACGCCCGTGTCCCTGGTCCGTCACCGCGACGAGGACCTGGCCATCCCCATGGCCTCGCCCCTCGGCGGCGCGTATGCCACACGCATCAAGACCTGGATTGGCGACATCATGTACGGCCGCGAACAGCACGCATGGGGCGTTGTCGTCGACGAATCGCCTATTCGGGGGGTAAAACAAGCGCCTATGTAGTGGAAAGAATCAAACGAGTAAACGAATAAAAGGTCTAATCATACTTGGACGTCCGCGTGAGCATCGTCTCGGCCATCTTGCACTCTTCCTGCTTCATGGCCCGCTGAAACGCCCGCTCATTCTCGCGCGCCTCCGCCATGGCCTGCTCGGCCGCCTCCTCCAGCGCCTTTTCCGCCTCCACCAGAATCGTCTCCGCCTCGTCTTCTCCCTCGTCGTCCTCCACTCCACCCACCAGTTTTGCCACCATTTCATCGGCCGTCGTCTGCGCCTTGTCCCACGCCCGCAACAGCCGCTCTGCCTCGCCTTCCAGCACATCCACGCCCCGCTGCAGCCCCTGCACCCCCTCGTACACGCCCCTCTCGCCCACTGCCCACGTCTGCCACGGCTGTCCAAACGCCCTCTTGGCCGCCTCGACAGCCCCCAGGAACTGCTCTTCCTTGCCTCTCATCGTGTCGAGTGCTTTCACGAGGTCCTTGGCCACCGCCGCCATCCTTGCCCGTCCGCCATCATACAGCCCCTTGGCCCGCGCCGCATACTGCTCTGCATCATAAGCTACCTTTCCTCACATTCTTTCTCCTCTTTTGCGCACCTGACAAGGCCTCGGCATTCTCCTGTCCGAGTTTGGCCAAAACCACCGCCAATTCGGCCGCAGACATCCCGTCCAGCGCCTCCACCGCCATCCGCGGCTCCTCGCTCACCGTCCGCAACGGCTCGGCACGGCCCGTCCCGTTTTTTTCATTGTCCCGTCTTAGTTCTTCAAAAAATGCTTCTGTCGGATCCGCTGCCGCCTTCTTTCTCTCCCACGCACCTCCCTCCCACATCCCGTCCCCATCCCGCGTCACCATCTTTTCAAGCCGTTCCTCGAATCCCTCCATGTTTGTTTTTTCTCTTCTCTTTTCTTTTCCTTTTCCTATTTCCCTCTTTTATCCTTTTAAGCACGCCCCTCTTCCCAAGGAAGGCGCATCATTGCGGGAAGGTGCTCTATGATGGAAGGCGCCATTATTGCAAGGTTAGGATTATATTTCAAAAAAGGAAAGAACAAACGCCACCAACTATAATGCAGTCCCACCAACAATTCAATCATGCCCCTCTGTCCTTTGCCTGTTCGATGCCCGGTTCCTTCGTAAAATCGTATTGATAATCCTCCGCGCATTTTTCAACCCCATCCCCGCACTCGCCCCTTCCGGCTGCGTCTCCTTCTCCTCCCCCTTCGCCCCTTTATCGCCCCTCTCCCTCGTCTTCTCCTCCTTCACCATCTCTTCCGCCGCTGCGTCCTCCTTCTCCCTACCAATACCCTGCACCAGCTGCCCCTCGAGCGTCGGCCTCGTCTGCGCCTCCATGGCTTCCCTAGACCGCCGCAGCCCATCTGCCTGTGCATACGCTTCCTCTGCCCGTACCTGCAATGCCCTGCTCAGGTCACGGAACCGCCTCATCTCATCACTGTTCGTCGCGTCTACATTCTTCTTGGCACTCGACCATAGCCTCACCAATGTCGCATAACTCTTCTCTTCATCCACCAGAAACGGCACACTCAAAAGCCCATTCTGTGCATGCTTGTTGAGCCGTTCCTTTGCTGCCTCCACTACTTCATACGGCCCTCCCCCCATGCCTTCGTCTCCCCATCCACCCACACAAAGCTCGTCAATAAACGCCTTGCACGCCTGCTGCTGGTCCCCCAAATACTCTTGCATCGGCGCCATCCACACCTCCCGTAGCCCAATCGGCGTCATGTTGGCCATGGACTGTATCACCTTGGCAATTAGCGTCAGCGCCCTCGCGGACCGTGGCGTGGCCGCTTGCACCGTCAGCCCAAACACCCGCGGATTCAAAATCGCCGGACAAATGCACCGTAAAAAAAAGAACCCCGTCACGCTGGAATACGCAATCATCGGCATATGGCTTCCAAACTGGTTCGTTGCCTGTCTCTGCACATGCCCAAGCAGCCTTCGCATCTCCATCGGCACCTGGCCAATCGACGACAGAATCCTCTCCCATATCCGCCTCGTACATGTCTTGAAACGCCTCCAATGCTCCTCCAAGTCCTCCGCATGTTGTATCCTGTTGGGGTCCACTTCATAGTCTAGATCCCTGCTGCAAAGCTCTCGGATAGCATCCCCAAGAACATCCACAACATAGTCCCGCCCTAGCCTCTGTAAATGCAGCTCGATGGAATTGGTGAGAATCGTATTGCCCCGGAACAGCGTGTTCACCGCATTCTGAAGAACAACTTTTTCATCATCATCCATGCCCTCCAGACTCGACGAATTCGCCATAACCCTTTCCCCAGTCAGGGCAATCTCGTCGTCAATCAATGCCCTTAGCCACGTTGATATGTGCCCAGACGACTGGAATATGTCGTTCAAAATCCTCGAGACCTGCCGCAAATGGCCCACCATGAGCCCCGACAGCTCCGTAAAGAAACGTGGCGGACACTGTCGAAGCAACGCCCCCAGTGGCCTATATTTTCTCGCCGCCAACACGGCCATCTCTTCGTAATGGAAATGCACAAAGATCTTGCCGATATCCCGCTTCTTATCATCCTGGATGTAGAGCCATCTTTCGTGTCGTACTCCTTTTGGCGACAGCTGTATAGGGATCTCTGCAGTGCCACACACAATTTCTTCCAGCTGGTGGCTCTTGGCCAGGCCAAGAGCCGCCTGCTTCTTGTTCTCACGACTGTCCAGATCCCCCTTGACCCTCTTCAGCACTATAGCTACTCTTGGGAAACGCACTGGCAAATCGTGAAACTCTGCCGCATATTGCCACTCTGGACGGACTGTCTTCTCTTCCACCCTTGTCCGCATCACGATATCATCTTTAATGGTCAGCTCTGCAAAGTAGTTGTCCATCTCATCGTCGACCACGCCCTCGTGCCTTGTCAAATCCGCCTCCACAATCTTGACAAAAAGCGTCTTTTCCAGACGGAAAAGCTCTCCATGGGCCCCATAGGCCTGCCCTGAAAACGACCGTAGGAAATGAGTAATGGGCGGGAGAAACTCGCCATGCTCACCGTCTCCAAAGGTCTCATCTTGCGGCTTTAGATTGTCAGCACCACCCAACATGTATAGCTCGGGTACTGTCACCACACGGAAAAGTGCTATCCATGTCTCAAACGCTTTCCGTGATGGAAACGCTATATATATGGACTGAAATATAGACATCTCCGTGGCTGTGGTGGCATATATAGGAAGAATAGAAATGCAATATCGCTTCTCCATGACACTAATATGAAGCGGCTGAATCGCACATCTGCTCAGCGTTTGCAAATGTATAGTATATCTTTCGCCTGGCTCTCTTTGTGCTGTACGCAAAACCAAAGAAAGCTCCCCATTTCGACGCAAAATACAAGTCCCTTCTCGCCAGGTTTCATGCGGTACCCGGACGGGACGGTCAAAGGGACGACACACACTATGACTAGGGCAATCAATAGGTCCTTTATCCCACAAGGAAACCTCTTCGGATATCATCATGGGGCTCTCCTCTAGTTGCGGTTGTATCCGTGATGGCATACTTTTAGTGACATGGTGTGGTCCATGGGGTCGTATTGATGGCACGGCACTCCAGCACAGTAATGCAGCTACCCATGGGTTGAATTGGTCGGCAACAAGTGGCCGCATCATGAGCTCAATGGTCCCATCAGCATTAACAATTTCTAGCCATGGGTCATCGTTGCCCCATCTGTGGTTCCCATCCACCGAAAAAACAAAACACCCCCAGAGATCGGGTATCAACACAACGACCTCTTCTGGAAGGTCAAAGCTTTCAAATAAAAGACTCCCGTTCTCAAGGTCGATCTGACACGTCCCTTCTATCCATTGACTATCGACTTGGGGCCCCATAGGCTGGTTCTCTCTGGCCACCCGCCGATACTCTATGCCCCCGTACATTCGCCCACATAGCGTTTTCATGAGCTCCAAAAGATTGTTGGGGTCATAGGTAGCGACTGGAATGGAAAAGATGCGGAAACATGGCGGCTTTGCTGGCAAGGACGTTTGGGCATCGATCATGGATGCATGTCTTGGTGATGATGACATAATGGTCGGCGCAGATGCTATGGGCAATGTAGGCAAAGAAGCCAGTTTGGATCTGGGTTCTTGTCGGTCTGGCGTCTAGAAGCCTTTGTATATATCCACCAGTGTCTGTGCGAATCCGTAGACGACAACGAGCCCACACATACGAATGAACGAGACGGTGAGCTGAGCTTTTTTTTTCTCCTTGTTTGTATATTTGTTTGTTTTCTACAATGCAAAAAAAGGAGGGCAAGAGAAGGAAAAAAGAAAATAAATAAAAAAAAAGAATTGAAATCTAATGCTAGTAATCGTTGATACCTAATCTTAAGTGGTGATGCAGTATGCTGGAAAGTGGGAATGATGATGATGCTGTTTTGGTGGGGAGGTGGGGCGCACAAAGCTTCCAGCTTGGTCTCCAAGGCCAGCCTCTTTCTTTAAGAGGTGCATGTATACGCAGTCACGGCAGCCCCTTGGACCACAAAGGGTTGGGAAAGATGCTGCCTCTGCAATCTGCAGGTGGCATGGGCAGCCGTTCCCTGCGCTCTGTGGTTTGGCGGGATTTTTTGTGCGTGCTGGCCAAGTGCCATCATGATGGTTCGTGGTCTCTTGGGACAGGGGGAAAGGGGTGAGGAGGGCAAGGGAAATTACGTGGTATGGGCATGCATCAAAGAGGCCAAGTTGTTCATTGGCGTTTGATGAAGAACGGCAACTTACAAGGTACCATGCGTATGTACAAGAAAAAGCAGGAATCCCTTTTTTTTTCTTTCCTTTCATTTATCAACTGCGATTTTGTTATTTTATTCATGGAAAATGGCGAATGACGTCGGCTATGATTGGGAAGGATTTCATGTCAAACATTCTAGTGCTCGTTTACCTCATTTTTTTGTTGATCCGGATTACACATTGCAGTACCGGGACGTCGTTTCAAATCAACTCCTGTCGGGCTGAAATGGATAAAGGGTCTGCACAGACACAAATGCAACCGTTCTGATTTTGCAGTTGGGATCTTGGACGTTTTCCATGAAGAATGCAAACAATAAAAAGGGTGACATGGAAACATTGTTTTGGCACGGCATGATGGAAAAATGCATGTTTACAATGGAGACTGGAGACACTGGAGATATGACTTGGGTGGCTTGACGGGCATCATGATTCACGGCGATGCCAAGAGAGCCACATGCAAATCCTTTGGTAGGCTCAATGGGGCATGAAACAACGAGACGGTGAAGCGTAGCCGAGTACTACGGGGATACATTATAGGTGAATGATTCGATATAGATAGCCTGCTGTGAGGAAAAAAATAAGACGACTTTGTAGGAGTGACATAAGCAAACAATGAATTTAGATTGGCCAACGCGTCTAGCTGCATGATTGGACAAAAAGAGGGCAAATGTGGCGGTGCATTCTGCGCCACGACTCTTTGAATTTTGGCCCCGCTACGAGAAAAGTGGGCCTTGCGAAACGCACAAAATATTTTCCAGGAATAAGAGCCCGCTTTGGGTGGAGACTTGCGAAAAAAACCTGGGTCCTTGGGGACAATTCGTTGTACTGTGACCGCTGTACTTGCCACTTGCAAATCGAACGAAAGAAGACTCAACCGCCACGATGGTCAACATTCCGAGTAAGTAGGGGAGCGTGTAGTTTTTTTGGCAGGAGGGACATTGTGGCCGAAAAAAACACCAAAAACGAGGATATTGATGGATGAAATGCGGACATAGTGGACGGTGGCTAACGGATGCGATAGAGACACGAAAGACCTACTGTATGTTGGAGATGCGATGATGGACGCGACGAGATGAGGCTGTGAGGCGACAGGGTGTTAACAGGATGTTTTCTAGGCAAGGGCAAGGCGTGCCGCAGACACCAAACCCGTATGTACAAATTTCCTTTGCAATGGCCCTTTTTTGCATTTTTTGCGGCAGACGAGGAGGCACGGACAGGATGGATGGGTGCACCGGCGAATATAATGGATTGATGGGGGGGATATGCAAAAAAGGGCGATTGGGTGGTGGAAAAGGGGCATGGCTAACGTGTGCAGACAAGGTGACGCAGTACAAGGCTGGCAAGGCCTCGCTGTTTGCCCAGGGTAAGCGTCGTTATGACCGTAAACAGAGCGGTTATGGTGGTCAGACGAAGCAGATTTTCCACAAGAAAGCCAAGACCACGAAGAAGGTATGGGACGACGACAAAAAAGGACAAATTGAAGGGGGAGGGGGCTAATGCGGTAGATTGTGTTGCGTTTGGAGTGCACGTCGTGCAAGACGAAGAAGCAGCTTCCTCTGAAGCGTACTAAGCACTTTGAACTTGGGTATGTGCAGCAAGGCGTTGGCTACGGGGGGATACTAATGGATGCAGCGGCGACAAGAAGACCAAGGGTGCGGCTCTTGTGTTCTAAGGGCAGTTTGTTTAGCATGTGCCAACACTACGTATTTCATAGCGTCCGTGATGTCGGGAGTATATACCGCCGGGGAACTAGAATGAATAAAAACAAAAACGAATGGATCTCATTGTTTCTTTTGCTATGGACTTTTTTATCTTTTTACGCGCTGTGCAAGATGCATGTGCCACCGCCGTACCAGACGGCGCCTGCCCAGACCTCGAGGCCATGGTCTTCGCCGATGCGCCATGAGCATGGCGGCAAGTCCGCGTTGATGTGGTCGATGGCGGCAACCCAGGCCTGGCGGGCCTCGGCCGTGGCGTGGTCTGCATGGGAGACGAAGCGGGCGAGGGTTATGTGTGCCGTGGGCCACGCGTAGCGGGCCTCCATGGGGAAGCGGGAGGCTTGCACGAGGGCATAGAGATGGCGGCGCACATGGAGGAGGGAAGCTGAGGTAATGGAGGGGGCAGGGACAAAGGTGAGGGCGACGCCGGCGAGGTCAAAGGTGACGAGGGGGCGAACGAGGGTGGTGGTGGGGGCGTGGTCGAGCAGATGCGGCAGGTGCTGGAGCAGGGCCGATACAGCGAGCTGGCACTCTGCTGGTGGCTTGCCATAGAGCAGCTCGAGTACGGACAGGTGTACCTGGCTGGCGGGTGTGAGCCAGAGGTCTTTTCAGGAATCAGCACTCTAGCGTCTGGACTTTAGTGGAGACGGCCGTACGTGGGGCTATTTTTAGCAGCTGCTGCTGGAGAGAGGCGACGAGAGCAGCAAGCGGGCCAGAGGGCCGTGCGCAGATGGAGATGCCATGGCGATGGTCTTGCAGCGAGGGGTCGCTGGCCTGCCGCACGAGGAAGGGGTCTGGGGCGACGGGGGGAAGGGAGGACCGGAGGAACTGGTCTCGGAAGGTGTCGTGGCGCTGCTTTCGGTGGGCCTCGAAGACGTCCTGGGCGTGGTCAGTGCCGGCGGAGACTTTGGCTACGTACAGGCGTGTCCAAGAGCGCGTCAAAGGGGGTTGCGTCTTGCATGATCATGTCGTCTTTTTCTTTTTTTTTTCTTTTTACGTTTTTATTCTTCCATGTACTACGACTCCACACTTTCTGACCTTGCTTTCCACCCCCCAAAGCCCCAACCCAACATGCCCGTCGTCATCGCCCAGCCCCTCACACGGGCCGCCTTTGCGCCCTTTGGCGACGTCATCGAGAACGTCCAGCCCGAGATCCACCCGGCGGCCTTTGCACGTGACCCGTCGGGTCCGTTTTCGGCCGTGTCGGCGAACCAGGGCTCGGCGATCAAGTACCAGGGCGTGTCGTCGCTGGCGCATGCGTACGGGGAGTGCGCCAGCGGCGTGGCCTGCCGGCCCTGCGCGAGCGTGTTTGTCTGCGCCGCGAGAGAGCTGGTGCAGGACCGATATCACGTGCGTGTCCTGGAGCGGCACCCGTACACGCCGCAGACGTTTTCGCCGCTGGCAGCGCAGGGCCGCCTGGCGCGGTACCTAGTGGTGGTAGCGCCCACAGCAGGGCCAGCAGGGGGCCCGCCAGACACTGCAGGGCTGCGGGCATTTATCGCGCGCGGCGACCAGGCGGTGACGTACGGGAGGGGCACGTGGCACGCGCCGATGGCGGCGCTCGGGGCCGTGGGGACGGCGGTGCCGTTTTTTGTGTTCCAGTTCAGCAACGGCGTGGCGGGCGAGGACTGCGAGGAGGTGGCCGTGGAGGCGACAGTGGACGCCAGTGGTCTCGCCAGTGGTCCCAGGGGCGGCAGCGCTAGGCTGTAGCAGGCTCGTAGCGGTACGTAGAGATACATACATACGTCAGTACGCCAATAGCAGTGCCTGTACCGCAGGCTCTCCCCGCACACAACCATGCCAGAAGCGCCGATGATCTCGGTGCCGCTCAAGGCCACCAACGAGGTGGACTGGGTGGCGCCGCTCAAGACATACATCCGCGACAAGTACAACGACGACCCCGAGCAGTACGCCGAGCAGTGCGCGACGCTGCAGCGGCTGCGGCAAGACATGCGCGGCGCGGACAAGGAGAGCAATGCGGCGCGCGACCTGCTGTACCGCTACTACGGGCAGCTCGAGCTGCTGGACCTGCGCTTCCCCGTCGACGACGCCAACATCCGCGTGGCCTTCAAGTGGTTCGACGCCTTCACGCAGGCCCCCACGTCGCAGTTCTCGCTGGCGTTCGAAAAGGCGTCGGTCATCTTCAACATTGCGGCCGTGCTGTCGGCCAGCGGCGCGCGCAAGTCGCGCGCCGACGCCGACGGCCTCAAGACGGCGTACCACTCGTTCCAGGCGGCGGCGGGCATGTTTACGTACATCAACGAGAACTTTCTGCATGCGCCGTCGGCCGACCTGAGCCGCGAGACGGTCAAGACGCTGGTTGCGATCATGCTGGCGCAGGCGCAGGAGATCTTCCTCGAGAAGCAGGCCGTCGACGGCAAGAAAAAGGGCCTCCTGGCCAAGCTGGCCAGCCACGCCGCGGCGCTGTATGCCCAGGCCCGCGAGGGCCTGCAGCAGGGCGTCGACGACGTCTTCGACAAGGCGTGGCTCACCTTTGTGCAGATCAAGGCCGGCTACATGGCCTCGCTGGCGCAGTTCTACCAGGGCCTCGCCGACGACGACGCCAACAACCACGGCGTGGCCATTGCGCGGCTGGAAATCGCCGTGGCGGCCGCCCGCGACGCCCACAAGCTGGCGGCCGGCTTCCCGAGCCCTGCGCCGAGCAGCTCGCACCTGGGCGCCGACACGGGCGCGGCGCTGGCCACGATCACCAAGCAGCACCTGTCGGTGGCGCAGGAGACGCTCAAGGGCTTCACCAAGGACAACGACTTCATCTACCACTACGCCGTGCCCGAAAAGGACACCGTGACGCCCGTGTCGGGGTTCCCCGCAAGCAAGCCCATCCCGGTGAGCGAGCTGTACGCCGGCTACGACATCCAGCGCATCACCGGGCCCGACCTGTTTGCCAAGATCATCCCCTTCTCCGTGACCGAGATGGCCAGTCTGTACGACGAGGAAAAGGCCAAGATCCTGCGCGCCGAGACGGAGCGCGTGGACGCGGCCAACGGCGAGATGGAGGCGAGTCTGGACTACCTGCGGCTGCCGGGCGCGCTGCAGATCCTGCGGGGCGGGCTCAACCAGGCCGTGGGGCCGGACGACGAGTTCCGCACGTGGTGTGTGGACGTGGCGGACCACGAGGACCCGGAGACCATCACGCAGACGCTGCGGGGCCAGGGCCAGGCGATCACGGCCGTGCTGGACAAGGGCGCCAAGAAGCTGGACATGGAGGAGAGCACCTGCGAGAAGATGCGGGCCAAGTACGGCGGCGAGTGGACGCAGCAGCCGAGCGCGCAGCTGACGGCGACGCTGCGCAGCGACATCAAGGCGTACCGGGACGCTCTGGCCGAGGCCGCCAAGAACGGGCGGGTGCTGGAGCACAACCTGCAGCAGCACGCCGTGGAGATTGCGGCAATGCGGGCCGCGGCGCAGCAGGGCGCGGTGGACGAGCTGTTCCAGCGGGAGCTGGCGAGTGCGCGGCGCGGCAGCACGCTGAGCCCGGTGGAGACGAGTCTGATTGATGCCGAGGTGGACGACGGCGGCGACAGCGTGCTGGGCCAGATTGCGACGGTGGAGGGCGTGCTGGACACGCTGGCGATGCTCAAGAAGCAGCGCGTGCAGCTGCTCAAGGACCTCAAGGACAAGATCCACGAGGACGACATCTCGCAGATCCTGATCCTCAACAAAAAGGCCATTGCCAATGCCGAGGCGCAGCTGTTCAAGGCCGAGCTGGAAAAGTTCAAGCCGCACCAGACGCTCATCACCCAAGCCAACCACCGCCAAAAGGCGCTCATGGACAAGCTGACGGCGGCCTACAACAAGCTGCTGCAGGACCGCCGCGTGCGCGCCGAAAAGACAAAGTACGAGGTTGTGCAGCGCCAGCGCGCCAGCGTGGTGGGCAAGTACAAGCAGGCCTACCAGGGCTTCCTCGAGCTCGAGTCGGGCCTGCAGAACGCGCGCCACTGGTACGCCGGCACCAAGGACACCGTCGACAGCCTGGACCAGAACGTCGAGGCCTTTGTGCTGAACCGCCGCGCCGAGGGCTCGCAGCTGCTGAGCGAGATTGAGGGCGGCCGCGCCGCCAGCAAGGAGCAGCACGCCGAGGCCGAGCAGAGCAGGATGCGCGCCATGATGGAGCGCATGTCCGTGGACACGTCGTCGTCCGGCTCGTCCGGGCCGCGGCAGGCCACAGCGTCGCCCGTGCCGTCCGTCTACGGCCAGCGCCACGTCCCGACGCCGCTGCATCTCGGCGCGGCCGCGTACGGACAGCCAGCCTACAACCCGAGCACGCTGGGCCGCATCCCCGGCCCGGCATCGCCGCCGGCGACACAGGCGGCCTTTGGCGGGCCAGGGCCGGCGTTTAGCACGTACGGCAACCAGAGCGGGCAGGGGGCCATGGCATACGGCCCTGGAGGCGGCATGCCGCCACCGCCGCCACCACGGGGGCCTCCGACGGGGGCGCAGCAGCCGTTGCAGTTTGTGCCGGCGAGGACACAGGGGCCGACGCAGGGCCAGGGACAGGATCCATGGTCGGGGTTGAGTGCGTGGAAGTAGATTATAAAGGCGTGTAAAAATCATATATACATTGGAAAAAAAATAAATAAAAAAAAAAAAAAGAGACAAGGCTATTGGAGTTTTGTCTTGTCGAGGGCTTTGGAGAGGCCTTCGAGGGTGTCTGCGGACTGGGCCACCGGTTCTTTTTGGGCCTCCTCGGCGTCCTTGAGCATTCTCTCAGCCTTGGCCTCCGTGTCCTCTTCTTCTTCCGCTTCTTCTTCTGACGCCTCGACGTCCGAGTCGAGTTCAGAGAGACTGCCGAGGGGGTCTTCGTCGTCGTCGTTTTCGTCTTGATTTGTCCGCGCGCTGAGAAGGGTCCGCAGGTCGTCAATGACGTCGTCCGACTGGCTGAGGTAGTTGCCGTTGATTTCGAGCTTCGCCAGGAGAGGCAGCGTTTTCTCCATGGCTGCATGGATGCCCTCGACGGCGTCTTTGCGGAGATCGTTGTAGTTGAGCCGCAGCGTGTGCAGCTCCCTGTTGTGGCCCCTTTGCAGGGCCTTGGCGAGACAGCGGCCGCCCTTGGCCGTGAGGAAACAGTCGCCGAGGGCGAGTTCTTCGATCCTCGGCCACCGGGCCATGGCAGAGACGAAAGCTTTGGTGCCCTCGGCCGTAAAGGTGTTGTCCTGCATGTCGAGGACCCGCAGCTCGGCGGCGTGGCAGAGACCGTCGCGGAAAAGGGTGCAGATGCCCTCGCAGCGGATGCCGTTTTGGACCATGCGGACCGTCTGGACGTGCGAATGGAGGGCAAACGCAGCTGCCCACGCACGCATGCTGCCCGACTCGAGCCGGTTGCGGCCACAGACGACCGTCTCGAGGTGCGGGACGGCCGTCCCGGCCTTGCGGGCCGCCTCCTTCTTGGCGTGCAGACTCGCCAGGGCATCGGCCACCATGGCGCCCGCCTCGGGGCCCAGGCCGTTGTTGTTCAGGAAGAGGTGCTGCAGGGGCACGTGGTCGCGCAGAAACTCGGTGACGGGCGCCTGCGTGCTGAGGCCAAAGGCATTGTCGTTCAGATTGACCGTGTTGAGCCGCGGCAGGTTGCAGATCGGACGCAGCAGGCCCGCCAGCGCCTTGGGGATCTCCTCGAGCAGCCGGCCGGTGAAGATGTCGGAGAAGTCGACGCTGCGCAGCGCCGTCTTGGTCTTCAGCGCATCGCCGAGGGCCTCGCAGGCACCGATGCCGAGCGTGTTTCCCGACATCAGGACCGTCTCGACGCCGGCCATGGCCTCGAGAGGCTTCAAAAAGGGCGCAATGTCGTCGGCCGCGTCGAGCTTGAGGCCCCTGCCTTGCAGCGAGAACGTCTTGTCCATGGTGGCGGGCTCCAGCGTGGCGGGTGGGCTTGTCAACAACAGATAAAAACAAACCGAAAATAGAAAATAAAAAATAAAAAATAAAAACGGGCGCCAGCAGCCACGCAGCGGGGCAGCTGACGTCAGCTGATCGCCGCGCGGGTCACGCGTCGCATTATGTCATCGCCCTAGGCCTGCTGCAGCGTGCCGCATGCAATACACTGAATGACGATGCGCCCCTCTCGCTCGCCATCTGCATCGGCTGACGACTTTGACGACGGCGCCGCGCAGCGCGCCAAGCGCGCCAAGACGGCCGACGGCTACACGTCGCGGGCCGCGTCGGTGCCCGCCGACGACGCCCGCCGGAAGCCGTCGGTTTCGAGTTTTGCCGGCGACGACGGCGACGACGGCGACGTGGCGGGGCTGCCGGCGTCCACGAGCCCGCCCAAGACGCGGCCGGGCGACGCCGTGGACGACGAGATCTCCGAAGACACGGACGGCGACGTGCCGCTGCTGCGAAAGAGGCCGTTGGCGTCCACCTCGACGTATCTGCGGCTTGGCGAGCTCGACGTGGGCATGAACGAGCCGCAGGTGACGGTGTGCGTGTGGGACGGCTGCGACGCGGGCGACGTGCACACAATGGACCGGCTGGTGGAGCATCTGCTGGCCGAGCACATTGAGGGAAAGCAGCGCAGGTACACGTGCGAATGGAATGGCTGTGCGCGCAAGGGCAAGTCGCATGCTAGTGCCTATGCCCTCAAGGCCCATTTGCGCAGCCACACCCGCGAGAAGCCGCACATGTGCCTTTTGCCGGGTCCGTCTTTTTCCGGGGGAGAAGCGCAAGAGAATGCTAATGCCTCTAGAATGCGACCAGGCCTTTGCCCGCCAGGACGCCCTCAACAAGCACATGCGCTCCGCGCACGACATTGACCTTGTGCGGTCGCTCGAGACGTCGCGCGGGCTCAAAGCCGCCCCGTCCCGCCTCAAAATCCACGTCAAAACACCCCAGTCGCACGCCGCAGGCGCTGCCGACCGCGTCGAGCCCGCCAGCGACGACCGCGCCCTGCACGAGCCTGCCGAGCTGTCCGCCGCCCACGGCTTCTCCGCGCGCGAGCTGGCCATGGCGCCGCGAAAGCTCTACGGGCTCTGTCTGGCACAGCTGCAGTGGGCCGAGGCCGAACAGGGCCGGTTGCTGGCCGAGTGCCGTGTCTGGGAAGAGGCCTACCACCGCGAGTGGCTCGAGGCCCAGGTGCTGCTCGACCAGGCCATTGACAGCGAGGAAAACTGGCAAAAGCAGCACGAGCAGGCCGCTAAAACACCCGCAGCAGCCACGCACACCGACACAGAGAGCGTGCGCGAAGGCCCGTCTGCAAACCACGCGGGCTCCTCGCTGCGGCACGAAATCACACGGGACGAGTAGCACCGCACCGAAGACTCGACAGTATGTATAGCAAAAGCAAGACAAATGAATATAGGCACTACGTCATCGCACGACGCAGCACGAGCTGCCATTGGCCCTCCTTTTGCACCAATGGCAGGCCGCTGTGGCGCCGCACGTGAGGGCCATTAGGGCTGTCTCCAAGCGGCTAGCGCGGGCTGGGCGCACACTTTTTTGGCGGCGCATCATGTGACGAGGCCCCAGTTTTCGTGCAACGGCAGCCCCCTCCACTTTGAATATTTTTCGGGGTACGGGCCTTTTCCCTCTGGAGCGACATTTTTTGCACTCGTTTTTTTCCCCCAACCTGTAACAGACACCGACAGCGACACCAAAATGTGAGTGCATGCCGATTTTCTATTATTCGTGCCTGTTGTCTCGGCCGGCACGGGCAGCGTCGCGATGGAGAGGATGGACGGGGAAATGCGGACAGAAGACGAGCAAATGGCAGGCGACAAAAGCAAAAACGACGGATGACGAATGACAAGACGGCCCATCGAGAGAGACGAGCAGAGGCTAATGGTGCAGGGCCAATCTCCGAACACAGAAGCGCCTGGCCGCGTCCGTCATGGGCTGTGGCAAGAACAAGGTCTGGCTGGACCCCAACGAGGCGGCCGACATTGGCAACGCCAACTCGCGCCAGTCGATCCGCAAGCTCGTCTCGGACGGCCTGATTGTGCGCAAGTCGATCACGACACACTCGCGCTCGCGTGCCCGTGAGCTGAACCTGGCCCGCCGCATTGGCCGCCACCGGGGCGTCGGCAAGCGCAAGGGTACTGCCGATGCGCGTATGCCCGAGCAGGTCGTGTGGATGCGCCGCATGCGCGTGCTCCGCCGTCTGCTCGTCAAGTACCGGGCCTCGGGCAAGATTGACAAGCACCTGTACCACGAGCTCTACCACCTGGCCAAGGGCAACACCTTCAAGCACAAGCGTGCCCTCGTCGAACACGTGTGTTCTCTTTTTTCGTCGTTGTGATGCTAACCGTAGATCCACCGTGCCAAGGCGGAACAGGCCCGTGAGAAGCACCTCAAGGAGGAGATGGACACCAAGCGTGCCGTCAACAAGGCTGCCCGTGAGCGCAAGGCCGAGAGACAAGCCGCCAAGCGTGCCGCTGCGCTGGAGCAGTAAATGCATTCATGGGGAATAGTCATGTCTGGTGGATAATAAAAAAGAGTCATTTTCGTGCATGCAACGCCTGTTACAGCGAATTTCTTGCCAAAAAAAGTGCCGCGACTTTATTACTACTACTATAAAGAGATACGAAAGAACAAGCAAGCTTGGGTCAGAGGTGTCAAATTGTCCCTTGTCATGGTGGTCATGTGCCAGGGCATGTCAGCATGCTCCCAGACAAAGAGTTGCCCCTCGTCGGAAACAGTCTGCATGTAGCGGTCTCATCAGCCCCAAGTTTAGTTGTGAGGAAAGAAGAGAGAAGGGCAGGTGCGCTGCCGTTTTGTTCTTTTGTCCGCTGCGTCACGTGCCTGCAAATTCGCAGCGCGGCGTACCGGGACGTACCCAGAAGCCCACAGGCCCAAAAGGGGAAGGATTGCCGGAAGAGGCTCTGCCGAGCTTGTCATCAGCGTATCGTCCGAGATAAGTAGATGTAGAAACGTAAACGAACGTAGAGGAGACAAGAAGAAAGGACGAAAGAAAGACAGTAAAATGCTCTCGACGGGTGCTCGTGCGATGCGGCGGCTGCCGCTGCCGTCCCGCTGGATGCCGGCACGGACGCTGACGACGGCGGGCCAGGACGACCAGCAGGCGCTCTTGTCGAGCCGTTTGCGCGCGGCCGATCCGGCCATGCACGACATTATAGAGCATGAAAAGACCCGGCAGAAGCAGTTCATCAACCTGATCCCCTCGGAAAACTTCACCTCCCAGGCCGTCCTCGATGCCCTCGGCAGCCCCATGCAAAGTACTGCGCAGCGGACCGTAGACGCGTTCCGAAGCTAACCACAGACAAATACTCGGAGGGGTATCCCGGCGCCCGCTACTACGGCGGCAATGCCTGGATCGACAAGGCCGAGCGGCTCTGCCAGCAACGGGCCCTCGAGGCCTTTGGCCTCTCCGACAAGGAGTGGGGCGTCAATGTCCAGGCCCTTTCCGGGGCCCCTGCCAATCTCTACGTCTACTCGGCCCTCCTCAACACCCACGACCGTCTCATGGGCCTCGACCTGCCCCACGGCGGCCACCTGTCCCACGGCTACCAGACGCCCTCCAAGAAAATCTCCTTTGTCTCCAAGTACTTCGAGACCCTCCCCTACCGTCTCGACGAGACCACCGGCTACATTGACTACGACAGGCTCCAGGACCTCGCCGTCACGTACCGCCCCAAGATGATCATTGCCGGCGCCAGCGCCTACAGCCGTCTCATCGACTACCCGCGCATGCGGGCCATTGCCGACCAGGCCGGCGCCTACTTGATGGCCGATATCGCCCATCTCTCGGGCATGGTGGCCGCCCAGGTCATCCCCAGCCCCTTTTCCGCCGCCGACATTGTCACCACCACGTCCCACAAGTCGCTGCGCGGCCCCCGCGGCGCCATGATCTTCTTCCGCAAGGGCGTGCGCTCCGTCGACAAGAAAACCGGCAAGGAGGTCCTCTTCGACCTCGAGACCCCCATCAACACCTCCGTCTTCCCCGGCCACCAGGGCGGCCCCCACAACCACACCATCGCCGCCCTCGCCGTCGCGCTCCAACAGGCACAGTCCCCCGCCTTCAAGGCCTACCAGAAACAGGTCCTCGCCAACGCACAGGCCCTCGCCCGCCGCCTCGGCCAGCCCAAGGGCAAGGACGGCCTTGGCTACACCCTCGTCTCCGGCGGCACCGACACCCACCTCGTCCTCATCGACCTCAAGCCCCAGGGCATCGACGGCGCCCGCGTCGAACGCGTCCTCGAGCTCGTCGGCGTCGCTGCCAACAAAAACACCGTCCCCGGCGACCGCTCGGCCCTGTCTCCCGGCGGCCTCCGCATCGGCACGCCCGCCATGACCACCCGCGGCTTCTCCGAGCACGACTTTGCCCGTGTTGCCGACATTATCGACCGTGCCGTGGCCATTGCCATCCGTCTCAACGCCGCAGCCCGTGCCGACGCCCTCGACAAGGGCCTCCAGCTCCCCGGCCGGCTCCGCGTCTTCACCGACTACGTCGGCAACGGCGACCATGTGCCTGAGATCCTCCAGCTGCGCACAGAGGTCGCCGACTGGGTCAGCACATACCCCCTGCCCTGGTCCTCCTAGCCTCCACAGCTCATAAATACAAGCAATAGTACATACTCCGAGTGTTAGTCTCCACTTTTATGGACTCGAGCTCTGCTCGACGACGTCATTTGTCTCTCGCAAAGTATCTTTTTTTTACTCTTTATTTTCAACAATGGAGGACATTACTCTGCTGACGCTCAATTGCTGGGGCCTCCGCTTCATCTCCAAGCACCGCACGGAGCGCGTTGCCGAAATTGGCCGGCGTATTGCCCTCCTGGCGGCGGCCGAGAGCGATCCACTGTCCATTGTTGGTCTCCAAGAGCTGTGGTGTCCCGGGGACCTTGACGTCATCCATAGTCTCACAAAACATGTTCTTCCCTATGCACGCTTCTTTTATGGCGGCGTCTGGGGCGCCGGCCTTGCCATTCTATCCCGCGGGCCCATGGTGGCCTCGGATTTTCGTCCGTACCGTCTCAATGGCCGGCCCACGGCCTTCTGGCGAGGCGACTGGTACGTTGGCAAGGGCCTCGCCAGCGCCGTCATCCAGCTCGCGCCCGGCCGCTGCGTGCACGTCCTGCTCACCCACACGCACTCCCCCTATGACGGCTCGTACCTCGCGCACCAGCTGGCACAGGCGTGGACCGTTGGCAAGGCCATGCGGGAGGCCACGGAACGCGGCCATCTCGTCGTCGCCTTGGGCGATTTCAACATGACCCCCGACGCCCTCCTCTACCGCACCCTCATGGCCGCAGCCGCCCATGTCCCCGTCGTCGACGCCTGGCGCGACCTCCATCCCAACGCCTCCCTCGGCCCCGCCCACCATCCCCTCGAACGTGCCCGTGGCCAGCCCATCCCCTCCGCCGAGACCAACCTCCGCCTCAACGGCGTCACCTCCAACAGCGCCTTCATCTCCTGGCGCTGGCCCCGCGCCCTCCAGAGACGCCTCCAGCATCATCCCCACACCATCGACCCCCAATCACCAGACCCCCATGGCCAGCGCCTCGACTACATCCTCTTCGCCTCTGCCACGCGCCCTTGGTCCACCAAATCAGCTCGCATCACCATGGTCGAGCCCCATCCTACCCTCCACTGCTCCGTCAGCGACCACTTTGCTGTCCTCGCCACCATCACCCCTACCCCCCGCAAAAATACCCTTGCCCCTACGCAATACGACGTCCTCGGCGACCTCACACAGACCCTGTCCACCTACATGGCCCGCGAACTGCGCCAGAAGAAAATACGCTCCTACCACTTCTTCCTCTCCCTCCTCACCACCGTTGCCTGCTACATTGCCATCTGGTTCTCCCCCCACTCTTTCGTCTCCTTCCTCCTCATCCTCGTCGCATCCATCGGCCTCGCTACCGGCGTCATCAATGGCCTCCTCTCCCTCCTCTTCTTCGGCTCCGAAATTCGCGCCCTCCGCGACTTTCAATCCGAAATCAATGAAGCCTCCGTCCTCCTAGAAAAATAATTCTCTCCCCTCCACTCATTCATACTATAGGTAGCTTTATTAATTATACTCGCCTAATCTATATCATTGCGCTCTTCGTCGCAATACTCGTTCCCGGTCCTCGGGCCATCTCATCCACCGGTTGCGTCTCAAATCTCCTCCATGAATACCCAATAAATGCACTCCGCTTCCTCTGCTCCATCGCTCCCCGTCTCATCTGCGCATCGCGCAATATCCGGTCTCGCGGCCTCTTCTTCTCCTTCTTGCCATGCTTCTTCACCATCTTAAAAAGCAAATGCCCATCATCAACAGTCAAATCTACCCCAATCAACTTCTCAATCTCCTCCTCTACAAACTTGAGATGAGCTGCATCGCAGGGCTTCACCAACCACCCATACGCCTGGGCTTGGATTTTCCTGTCATAATCTCGCAAGATCTCATGCACCTTCGCTTCATGCCGAAGCTTCGACCCAGCAATCACCCCAGTGCCATCCATGCTCACAATATCTTCCATGCCATCTACTCCAGACTCTTCGGAACTGTGATCAGACGCAGACACCGAACCCTCTTCATCAAAGTATCTCGTATCATCTTTTGCCCGCAAATTTGGAATAAATGGCGGTGGCATCTTGTGCAAATGCTCCCATGGCACCCCACGGAAAAACTTGTGGCTCTTGATATCCTTAGCATCAAATGGAAACACAAACCTCTTGGCAACGTCTCGGCCCCCTTCCACACCAGCCCCATGTCGAAAGGACGACTCTCTTAACTGATACTTTTGCGAGCATAACCGTCTCTTTTTGTCTGTAATCAATGCCCTGATCAACTGGGCACATCGTCTAGAAATAACCGGAACCACCGGTATCTCAAACGTCTTTTCATGATTCTCCATCTGTCAGCTTTTTTTTTGTTTTCTCCATCCCTTTATACATACCACAATGTTTCTCTTTGTCTGCTGCCGGCCCTCTTCGGATAGAAATGGTGTATATCCAAAGATGCACTCAAAAAGAATGATGCCAATGCTCCACCAGTCACATCGACCATCATAAGCATCCCCCCTCACTACTTCTGGGGCCATATACTGACTTGTTCCCACCACGCTCGTCGCCAAATGGTGGTTTCCACATCGATTCCTCCACGCAATTAGCGTCTCACTAGAGTCCAAGGGCCTCGGCTGCTGGTGCTTCTCCATTCCCACAATGACGCTGTTACTGCACGCCATTGTGCCAGGCGTCCTCAAGTCTTGGTCCCTTCTTTGGTCATCCTCATCTCCATCCACGAAAATACCCAGTCTTTGAAGAATAGAGTATCTCATACTGCTATAATACTTTGAATCGTGCGTCCAATGACCATCAAATGCAAGACCGAAATCCGAAATCTTCAAATGGCCGGAAGAGCTAATGAGGAAGTTATCTGGCTTAATATCTCGGTGGATAAAATTCATAGCATGGGCCTCCTCCACACACAGAATCATTTCTGCAATGTAAAACTTTGTGGTTGCTTCATCCAGAGTAGTTTCCCGAATCAAAAGACTCAAAAAATCACCACCAGGCATATATTCCATCACAAGATACAGGCTGGATATATCCTCAAAGCTTGCTACCAGAGGTATAACCCATCTTGACCCTTCTGCAGACACTAAAAAATCCCTCTCGGCCCTCAAATGGCCCTCCTGTCCAGAATTAATCATGGCAGATTTTCGAATCACCTTCATTGCATATACTTGATTTGCCTTTCTGGAAACCACACATACATCATCATCCGCATTCTGTTTTTCACGAACCAGCTTCACCGTTCCAAAACTTCCTTTTCCAAGAGTCTTTATGGGCTCAAACTCGCTCCTGCACATATAATCCGATGGTATATCACCACGACCTTTTTCCAAGCTGCCATCTTTGACGGCTTTGATGCATTTAGCCTTCAAGACTCTCAACCTTCGAAGATAGTTTGTTTCTTCACGGAGGAGAAGTTGTTGCAGCCAGTGCATTTGCGGGGGCGTATAGTTTTGAGTTTCCAGTCTGCGTTTAAACTGCTCAAGCCGATCCTCCCTTTGCAGCTCGCCATTGTGAAGAGTGCTAAAATAGTTTTCAAAAAAGGCTCGCGCTGCTGCCGCTCGTTCAACAGTAGAAATGGTCGGTCTGACCGAATACAAGTTGTCATAGCTAGAATAGGCTTTTTTTGGTGACTTTTGTGGTGCAATGATGCTAGCAATCCTGGACAATATACCCTGTGGCTTTTCCTCCAGATCATAATCTTTTTTGGATGGCTTTTCCTTGGTGAGAGGACCTTTGTCAGCTGCGATGACAGGATCCCCAGGAAGGACAACGGTGGATTTACTTTCGCAATACCCCTCCTCCACGGTGGCACCCAGAACACCTGGCGGAGAATCAGACATGGGTGGTGTAAGACTTATTTTGCTGTCTCCCTTTTTGGATGAGAGTTTGCAGCCATTGCTTCCATTACTCGATGGTGTTGCTGTCGAATCGATTGACCGACTCTCAACATTGATACCTCCTGATGAACCGTCACAATGATTGAGCCATTCCTTATAAAGTCTACCACCAGCCCCAATTTCAACAGGCGTTGAGCGAGATTGAAATTTTCGCTTGGCATCTATAGAAACCGGGGTCCTCTTCTTTGGACACCATTCCTTCTTCATGCTCTGCATCTCTTCACCAAGGCCTTTGCCTTCCATTGCCACTTTGCCACTCATGTTCGCCAAAAGGGGCAATTTACTTTTCAGCCTCTTGGTCGTCCTTGGGAGCCAGGACGGCACAAAAAGATGGAAAATCTATCCATTAGATGGTGGATATAAAGATATATAAACATACATAGGGCGTAAATACGATGCAAGATGTTAATGGATGAAGGAGAAATTAGAGAGTTTGCGAGTAATAAGCTAGTGATAACAGTAGAATGGCGCACAGAATGCATATATAATTTCCAATAAGCACGAGCCTGTGCTCTCTAAAATATATTTGGACAGAAAAAAATGTCTATTAAAAAAAGGATGCAATTCAATTGTTTGATACGAAATACTGGATGTGGCGGGAACGTCAGGGGAAATTTCTTTGGTCTCTTTAAAAAATAAATGTGTCGTTTTTCTTTTCAAAGTTGTGACGAGTTTAGACAAAACAGCACTTTTGTAAGAGGATGGCACCAATGCCCGTTGCCTAGTAGCAAACACAGCGTGGAAGGAGCTATGTACAAGCTATAACAATGTCATTATAGACCCCATGAAGTACCACTTTGGAATTTATTATTATAGTCACCCTCGGAGAGACTCAGAGAAGCTTGAAGAATGCTTTAAAAGGAAATTAGAAATATTTGAAATTTGCTACTATTTCTTTTCTAGGTACGCATTTTCTCCCCTGCCATTTGTATTGTTCCTACCCTTATTTGATGGACAAAAGCTTGACGCTAAAGATTAATGTGCTGTTGGCAGGAATGCCGTCCAACTTCTTGTTGCCATAGGCGAGTGATGGGGGGATGATGAGACGACGCTCGCCACCAATGGCCATGCCTTCTACACCAATATCCCAGCCACGAATGACCTGGCCCTTGCCAAGCTTAAAGGAAAACGGTGTTCCCTTTTTGTTGGCTATTGGTTAGCACTTGAAAAAATCAAAAGAAAATATAAAAGAAGAAAAAACATACAGTCAAACTGCTTGCCATTGGTCAGCTCGCCAATGTATCGCATGCTCACAGTGTTGCCACTCTTGGCAACACGGCCCGAGCCGACCTTGCGGTCCTCAATCGTCACGCCCTTGACCACACGCGTGTTGTACTTGTCCTTCTTTTCTGCCTTCTTCTCGACCTTTTCGGCCTTGGCGACCTTTTCATCCTTGACCGTGCCCGTAGGCCCCTGTTCCAGCGTCTTGGCAAACTGTACATGCTTCTTCTCCTTGTCGTCCACCTTGACGGCCTCGCCTTCGTTCGTCTTTAGCTTCTTGGCGGCCTTTTTCTTGCTGGGCTTCTCCTCTGCCGCCTTGGACATTAACGCATCTAAGCTCTCGTCCTCTGCGGCACGCTTCTTGCTGTTCTTCTTGGGCTCAACAAGCTTTGGGGCCTCTTCTTCCTCGTCGTCGTTCCCAATTTCCTCAATACGGTTGTCAAGATCGTCGAGCTCATCGAGGTCGTCTTCATCGTCATCGCTGTCCATGTCCTCAAGCTCCATTCCGGGAGGGAGGTCGTAGTCGCCGTCCTCCTCGTCATCGCCATCATCCATGGAAAAGTTGCCCGTCAGGTGGATGTCGTGGGTTCCCGTCACTGCAAACAAAACCTCCTCATCCGGAGAAATTGTCAGCTCTAGGGACTGTTGGTACAACTACAATATGAGTAAAAGAAGTGTAAAGGATAAAATGATAGCATACGTTTTCCGAGTTGAGCGTGCACACGACAAAGCTTTCCAGGTCGCCAATTTCGTCCTCGTCGTCCTCGTCGTCTTCGCTGCTCTCCTCAACGGCAGGCTTCTTGCCCTTCTTGGAGGTCTTGCCCTTTTTCGACTTGGCTGGCGCGGCGTCTTCCATGTCCTCATCATTCTCTTCCGCATTGGCAAGAAGAGCACGGAGAGCCTGCTTGCGACGGGACTTGGAGGCATCGCTAGGGCCTGCCTCGTCCTCGTCGTCACTCCCGGCAAGGAGGTCTTGAAGATAGTCCTCGCCATCTTCGTCATCTTCGTCATCCTCTTCGTTGCCAAATTCGAGAGGCGCACGGATGATGCGAAGAGTAGAGCGTCCACTCTTGGCATCGGCCGAACCGGGGTCAATGGCAGCCATGGAGATGTGAATCTGCTTGTTAGCTTTGGACTTGTTGTTGTCTTTGACATACCGTGGCAGGAATGTCCATCATGACGGGGACAAACTCGCCGCCCGCAGGAACGACGAGGCCAAAAAGTCCTTCTGAAGACATGTTCACCTAAAAATTGATACAAAAATAATGGAATCTGTAGAAATAGAAGGAGATGCAAAAGAACAAAAAATTCAACGGAAATTGATTTTGATCAAAAAAAATAAAGCGGGTCTTTATCGGATCGCAGCATCCCATTGGCCATCGCGGAAAGAATCAACGCGTAAAGTTTGGATAGTTCGCGGCAGAATGCACTGACCGCTTAAATTTTCTGAGGCGGTGAGTATATATGTAGATGAAGCGAACGAGGTGTTTATTAGGTTTTACTCTGAGATGTCGATGTCTTGGTTGCCGCGGTCCCGCGTGGCCTTTTTGCTCACAACATATAGCAGATAGTCTGTCCAGAGATGTGAAATCTGTGCCTGAGCACATGGAATAGCACCGTAGATAGGAGCCACCAATGGCATCATAAAGTAATCCACAAAGGTCTGCCGGAGATTTCGATGGGAAAAGATCATGTTACTGGCAAGACCAGCACGCTGCATCTCTTCCTTGCGATGGTTGACGGAGATTTCGTGAAAGTTCTCGTATAAAAAGAGCGAAAACATGACGCTCAAAAAGCCAAAACCACGGAGGTAGTTGCACAGCACAAAGATCCACGCGACATTGCGGGGATCCGTGCCACCCGCGGTGGTCCACGTGTAGATTGTCGACGCAATGATGGCAACTGTCATCTGGACTGGCAGGAAATGGGCCTCAAACATGCGGTGGAATAGGTAGAGAACGCGTGCGTAGTCGGGCTTCTCAAGGACCTGGTACACAACCTCGTCGTCTGCCGTGTCCTCTGCCGATTTGTGCAGTGGCCGGATGGCGCGGACCGTCTCGTTGCGGGTCTGGACAAGCTCAACAAACTTGCGGACCGTGTAGCCAGAGTCAAGGGACCCCCACATGTGACGCAGAGCCTGGACGTACCGAGCCCGGAGGTCGCGGTAATAGCCATAGAAGCCCTTACCATAGCCGCCAGACGTGACATTTGTCTGGCTAATGGGGCTCAGCACAATCTGCATGGTCAGGTTCCCCTTGAGGACAAAGAAGCACTTGAGATACATGTGGAGGTCCTCGCCAATGGCCTCGGCATCGCAGTCCCAGCCGGCCACGAGATCGACTAGCTGGAGGGACAGGGAGTACACGGATGTTGGCGGTGCAATGGAGGAGCCTTTGTAGTGGCCGGAGATGCCAGCAGCGCTCCAGAGGACGTCAGCAGTGCGGACAAGGGCTGGGATGAGGTGGGCATTGCGGTCAAAGATGATGGGGCCTGAGTACATGGTTGTGTTTGCCTGCTCGGGGTGAGCAAGGTGCAGAGACGTGATTTGCGAGAAGTACATGGACGACAAATGGCTGTCGGCTGGAGGGGGGTTAGTCTTGGAAAGGAAAGGAAGCGTACTTACCATCAATGGCCGTGACAATGACGTTTTTTCGGCAGCAAATGGGGTAGTTTTCACTCAGCTTCCGGGCTGCCCAGTCGACATTGCTGCCCTTGCCCGGACACTCGCCAGGGATGTCCGACGGATGGAGGACAAAGTCTATGCGGCGGAACTTTTTGTAGAACTCGGCGATGAGAAGACGGGCCTTTTGCGGGGCCGAGGCCTCGCGTTCTTCCATGGCAAGATAGATCTGTGGTTAGACGAACGGAGACGAACGGAGACAAACGTGGACGTACATCGTAGCATGCACGGGCCTGCGGATGGAATGCCAGCACATCGAGGGTTTCCCGGACGGTGTCGACCTCTTCCTTGTAGTTGGGGATGACAATGGCGTGGACAACGCTTGTGCTGTCGACGGCCGTGTCAGTGCTGCTGGCAGAGCCCGTGGACGCCGTCACGGAGCCGCAGAGCGTCTCCGTGCTCGAGAAGGAGGTGGAGGAACCACGGCGGTCTGTGGGAGACGAGGCGTAGAGCTCCCGGAGGGCATAGGTGAGCTCCTAAATCGCCCAGCAAGCCCGTAGAGGGAAGCCAAACAGCATGACATGGAGGGAGAGGCAGTACAGGGCAAAGACACGGGTCCACACGCCGGCGCCAGGGCCGCCGGACACGGCAGCGGCCCTTTCACGGGAGACTACCCAGGAGCTAAGAGCCAACAGCGAGAGAAAGGCCAGGCCGCCTATTCTCCCGGTAAACCAGCGGAACACGGACATGGCCAAGGGGGGGACTGTTATCTAGGTAGTAATAGATGGTGGGCGGTTCTAAGGATAGTTTTAGGAAGGGCGGAGTCAAGAGATGGTATAGAAGCTATGTAGGGTATGTGGGAGAAGCAGGATGCCCTCTACGTGCAAGACGACGGCTGGCAGATGGGGCCCGTCCTATTTGTTTAGCTAAGCACAGGCCCATGCCCAGCAACACGGGAAGGAAGACGATGCGGAAGGTGCGTTATACTACGGGTACCACGCACGTGCTGCGGCAGGGCGTGTTCCAGCAGACACAGGCGCTAGACGGCCTTGTCGAGGAGGGCCTGGATGGGTTTGGCCGCCTATAGTCAGCATCAATATAGGGTAGGACGAGAGAAAAGACGCACATCGATGAATTTCTCGAGGTCGCGGTCGAGGTTGGCCAGGTCGTCTTTACGGCGCTTGTTCTCGCTGGCCAGCTTCATTTTGCGCTTCAGCAGCGCAGCACGCTGCTTTTCCAGGGCCTCGCGGCCTGCGCGTTCGTGGGCAATGCGAGCCACGGCCAGGTCCTCCTCGCTGGCATGGGCGTGCTCGGGGAACAGCTCGAGGAACTCGGCGAGCGGGACGAGCGGCAGGCGCTGGTAGGAGTGCGCGTAGTTTTCACAGGCGGCAATCTCGTCGACGAGGTGCTGCTGCTCGTAGACCATGTTTTGCAGCTGCAGATGCAACCGGTCGACCTCTTGGCGGGCCTCTGCTGTGGCTGTCCTCGCGTCGCGCGCGGAAAAGTACGCCGACCGGTGGTGGCTCCGCAGCTGCGCTACGCCGGCCATCATGGTCTTCTGCAGCCGCGTGATTTCGGCGCGTTGCTCGCTCTCCGACGCGCTTCCGGAGGCTGCATTTTGGGCCACGGCGCTCGCTATGTCGAGCGTCTGCTTGCGCACGCTCTGCGACAGCTGCAGCAGCGCCACGAGGCTGCCGTCTGACACAATCTCTGCGGATTCGGCGTCCATGGCTGTCAGAACGATGTGCGGATGCTGCAGGTGTGGCGTCGTGGCTGGTGGTACCGCCCGATGTATATCTCGCATGGAAAAGCGGGTCCTGCGTACCGACTGCCACTGGGTCCTGGAGGATGGCGTGCCAAGACTGTCAAGACGCGGTTATTAAGCAGGAACTGGCCTTTTTTTTGCAACAAAATTTCACCAGTGTGTCCACGGCCGCTGCATTGACGTCCTGCCGTGTCCCCAGATGCTGACAGTTGAAACCTGTTGAGTTGCAGCCCCATCGGATCTTGCTGAGACTTCTGAGACTTTCTGGAAAAAGCAAAAAAAAGGAAGAAAAATACTGCAAAAAAGATTAAAAGCAAGACGCTTTGACAGATGGCCCCCAACGCTACGGCCATGGACAAGGCCTCGATGTCGAGTAGTGCACATGTGGCGGGACAGCCAAGACGACGTATAAGGCCCCCGTCGTACAGCCGGCCATGGTCCGAGACCCAGCGAGCCGCAGAAAACGACGAGGGTCTTTTGGACAAGGTATGCAGGAGCCCTCCACGAAGCCGAGGCTAATGGCAGATTGACGACTTTCTCGAGGAGCTGGGGGAGCGGTTGCAGGCTCTAGAGAGCTACAGCGAGGTCACGGTGGATGCCAGCATTGCCAGTGCCTATGCCACGCTGCAGGCCGTGCAGACTCGCTGTGCAGAGGTCTCGGAGGGCGTTCTGGACGCAGGGCGTCGACGGATGCATGTGCTGGTGGAAACGGTCGAGATGCGGTGCCAGGAATCGCTTCAGGCGGCCGAATCGCTGCATGAAAAGGCACGCGTGGGCATGGAGCTGCTGGATGGGATGCTGGACGAGTTTGAGAGCCACATTGAAAAGTTCCGCGAGCAGAGCATGGCCAACGCGGCCACGGCAGCAGGCGCAGCAGGCCACTTGATGGACGAGGGCCGTCGGGTGGTGCATGAAAAGATCCACAATGCACGCGAAGCCGTGGACGAGGGCCTTGTGAGGGCGCTGCAGGTGGCCGTGACCCTCGACGAGCACGTCCAGCACGCCGTAGCCGTGGCCCGGAGCCGGCTGCTGCGCTACGAGGAGATGCCGATGCCATGGCGCAGCAATCCGCACATTCTCAGCGGCTACCGCTTCAGCGAGACAACGGGTGCCTGCGTGCAGTCCATGTTCCGCGTGTCCAATGAGCTGGTCAACATCTGGTCCCATGGCCTGGGCTTCCTCATGGTGCTGGCCGTGGCATTGTATCTCTATCCAGCGAGCGTCAACTTCCACCTCAGCACCATGGCAGACGTGGCGATTGCGGCCGTGTTTTTCTTTGCCGCGTGCCAGTGCCTCGTCTGCAGCACCGTGTGGCACACGATGAACTCGATTGCCAACGTGCAGCTAGTGTCGTCCTTGGCGTGCGTGGACTACACGGGCATTGCCGTGCTGATTGCGGCGTCGATTCTGACGACCGAGTACACGGCCTACTACTGCAGTCCGGCGTGTCGCTGGATCTACATGTCCATGACGGCCTTGCTAGGCACGGGCGTCATGGTGCTGTCGTGGTATCCGTCCTTTAACAGAAAAGACAAGGCGTGGCTGCGTGTGGCGCTCTTTTCCGGCCTTGCGGCCACGGGATTCGTGCCTGTCCTCCACTACATGTTTGTGCATGGCCTCTCCACTGCGCTTTACTTTTACCTGCCGATTGCCAAGTCGCTGGCCGTGTATGCTGGTGGGGCCTGCGTGTATGCGAGCAAGATCCCCGAGCGGTGGTGGCCCGGCATGTTTGACTATATTGGGGGCAGCCATAATCTGTGGCACATGGCCGTGCTGACGGGCATATTCCTGCACTACTCGGCGATGCAGGAGTTCTTTGCCACGGCGTTCCGGCTGGCCGAGGGTGGGTGTCCAGCATAAAAGACTTTCTTTTTTATCAAAATATTGGGAATACATTGGAATACATTGGAATACTACATGAAGGCGAATGGAAGGATAAAAGAATCATGGGAAACATCCACGAACCAGCGTGGGTACTACATACTCGTGACAAGTCATAAAGCGTGGCTGGCAATTTCAGCATAGACGTCAGCAGGCAGCTTGCGCACAATGGCAAGCGTGACCTGCGTGATTTTCTCGGCATCGAGATGGGGGAATGTGCGCAGCACGTTGTTGGGGCTCGAGCTGTCGAGCAGCTGGCTGCGCATCATCATGAGCTGCGCCACGATGCACAGGATATTGAGATGGGGCCCATACGAAAATAAAAAGTCCCACAGCTTCAGCACCTCGGGCAGGCGCGGCGTGCACGCACAGAGCGTCAGCACCGACGGAAAGGCGTAAATCTCGGCGGGCAGCTTTTTGGAGAGCAGGTACTGGCTGAGCCGGGGATCGACAATGGCCAGCACCTTGTCGACGAGGGCGAGGCCCTTGTGGACGCCATCCATGGCGCCGCGGATGTAGCCAGGGCACTCCCGCGTTAGCAAGTGGTAAAAGGCAATGTACGCCTCGGCCTCGCTGCGTGCCGCGTAGAGAAACGGCGCCACCAGCACGTTCATGCCCTGCACATAGATGCCCGCGCTTGAGAAGAGGCCCGTTTCCGAGCTGTCTGTGGTCGAGAGCGACCGTGTCCGCACGGGCGACGCATGCGCCGACATGGACATCCCACGACGACGGGGCCGCGCCGTGCCGCCCGGGCCTAACGCTGCCACGGGAGAGGGCAGGGCGTAGTCGTCGAGGGGCGGGATGGCCTGCAGACTGCGCGGGAGCACGTGCGTCTGCGCCTTTTCCTCGCGCACGTCATGCAGGCGCCAGGCAATGGCGTTGAGGATGCGGATGAGGCTGGCTTCGCTGACACGGCGCCGGAACAGCACGTCCGTCGTCAGCGTGCGGAACGTGTCGTTCCTGATCTTGGCATACGCCGGCGACGGCCCGCGGTGCACCAGCGACAGGTAGGCGTCCGTGTCGACAACCGGGCAGTTGAGGAGGATGAGCCACGCATAGATACGCGACGAGGACATGCCGTCTGCGTCGCTCCGGATGCCCGACTCGAGAATCTTCCAGCGCAAGCCGTACAACGCCCCCGGCACGTCGCCCGCCGGCGGACCCTCACGCAGCAACCGCTCAATCGACACTGCCTCAGGGCCCGGCGATCTCGTGGCCTTCCGCCGCGAAATCACGCCCGTGGCGGCCACGACGCTAGGCCGCGGCTCACGCCCCGCATCGCTGCCCGAGCGCATGCGCTGTGCCCCGAGCCGCGCCGGCGACGTCGGGCGGCGCTGCGAAGGCCCCGCTAGCAGCGACGGCGCGCGTGGCATCGGTGGCGGCGCCGGCGCCGGCGGACTGGCGCGAACACCGAGATTGTGCGCCGAATGCAGCTTGCGCAGCGTCCGTGGGCCGCTGGGCGATGCGGCGCCTGCGGATCGGCTCGGCGGCGACAGCAGGTGGCTCCCCAACGCGTCGCGGGTCGGGCTCGGCATTGTGCACTTCCTGGCGTCGGCCGCCGCAGCCCATAGAGGTGGTCACGTGTCGTTCGCACGAAGTCACGTGCAAGGCGACGTCAGCATGAGTCCGCGGGCCTGGCCTGGTCACTGGGGCTGCCAGGCGGCATTTACCACCTCGACCTGTGATTGGCTGCTGCAAGGCGCCCCGCCTTTATGTAATGCAAGGTGCCCAACGCACTTTCCTCCTTTTCGGATTTGCCTTCTCCATCGTCCACTTCGACTCGCATCACATCTCTCAACACCGCCACTCCCCTTTTCCCCCTTTTTTTCGTGCGTTGTTGCCGCGCTGGCTCCTGACTGACGTTAGGTTTTTTTTCTCTCGCCCATTCACCTTGGCTGTAAAATTCGTGTTGATGTCCATCGAAAACCTCAAAACAATTGGTGTGTTGCGATGAGAATGCTGACGACGACAAATGCTGACGCTTATCCCAGACCACTTCGCCGAAGCTGCTGCTGATCTCGACGATGTCAACAATCCCGGCCAGTCACAACTAAAGGAGCAGGAGCACCTGCACATTCGTATCCAGCGTGCGTATTTCTTTTTTTTTCTTTTCCGTTGTCAAAGTTTTATTGACCGACGACAGAACGCAATGGCCGCAAAACGTTGACGACGGTGCAGGGTATTCCCAGCAAGTTTGACCACAAGGTAAGCAGGACGCCATGGACGCATTATGCTGACGTTGCCAGAAAATCCTCAAGGTCATCAAAAAGGTAAGCCATCTAATGATCAAATGAACAAAAAGACTAACATGTACAGGAATTTGGTGCGTTTCTCTCACTCGATGGTGTGTTTGCATACTAACCAACAGCCTGCAATGGCTGCGTAGTCCCCGCTGAAGGGTCCGGGGGCATGGGCGACGTCATCCAGCTCCAAGGCGACCAGCGCAAGAAACTCCGTATGTCTCTTTTTTGAAACGAGAAGGGCAAATGGCTAACCTGCAGTCGAGTTTCTGACCAACAAGAAGACCGGCCTCGGTCTCAAGTCGGATATCATCACCGTCCACGGCTTCTAAAGGCCGTCTACTCACGGTAGTCTTTGCGCGTATGTCTTTATTTTTTCAATTGATTCTTTATACTATAAATTACTATAATACATCCACCTCGGACGTGACCAATCCGTAAACCCATGCTGCCACCGTCGCACTCGTAAACTGGAAACACCACTTCTTCACCCGTCCTCCAGGCGCCCCCTTGGCCCCTTCGTCCTCCACCGGCACGGCGTCTTCCCACACATTCAACACGATCCCCCTCGCTGCCAGCCGTGCAAAGCACGCACTGCCCACCACCACGTCAATCAACACCAACGGCGGATCCCCCGTCCGTCGCGGAATCGACACCACCAGCACCCGCTTCTCCCGTCCATGGTAAATGGCTAGCTCCTGTCGAGCCCCCGGCGGTGGCCGTGCAATCGTCAGGAAACAATTGCCCTGGTCCTGCCACCGGTTCGCTGCCGTCTGCACATGGCACCGCATTTTAATGTTTGACGAGCCCACCGATGGCCCCGTCGGACTGCGTGAGCTTTCTGCCAGGCTCACCGACGGCGACCGCAACAGACCCCCCGACCCAGACGACTCGGACCGTGAATTCGCCCGGCCCGCTCCTGCCGGCCCATCAATAAAGGAGCCCCCGAGGTTGAAGCCCCCCAGCCCCCCAGCCAAACGCCGCAGAAAACTCGTTGCCGACCGGCTTGATACGCCACTGCCCGACTTGCCATGCGAGTACTGCGACCGCGACGCCGTCTGGGACGACGCTGCTGCTCGGCCTGCCGCCCGGTAGCTATTCTTGCGTCCAAACCAGCTCCGCGACGACGGCATCGGCTCTGCATTCTGCTGCCCTTGGCCAAAGGCCTGGATCCGCGTCTCCTCCTCCATCGCCTTGAACTTGGCATTGCTCATCCGTCCCTTTTGCACCGCCACAAAAAGACTCCCCAGCTCGCTCGGCGATTGCGTCCGGAACCGGAAGATCGACGCCTCCAAATGCCCCAGCTTCGAGTCGGGCCGCACCGGCGACCGCACCTCGAGATCCACCAGCGTGCTCTGCCGAATCATCACCAACGGCGTCAGGTCCAGCGCCACCAGCGGCGCCTCGTCGCCTCGTCCCTTTCCATCCCGCGAGAACGCCTCCATCAACCCCGGAGACACCACAATCACACACATCGACCCAATGTCCCGCCACTCGCCATTCTTGCTCGACCAGTACGATATCGACGCCGCAAGCTCCACCTCCTCGGGAGCCTTCTGCACCCGTCCCGCCTGCGACGCCGACTGCGATGGCGCTACACTGTCCACGTCGGAGCCGATGATGGACGCCGTATACTTAATGCTGATCCCCGGCTCCGTCTCAGGCATGTATTCATCCTCCAACGAGTCCAGATCCGTCTCCGAATCCGTCGTTGACTCTGTTTCGCTTCCCGAATCCGTCGTCGACTCTGCTGACTCGGGATGGTACTCATGCTTCAGCGGGGATGACCCATGCCGACGTGGCTCCGGACTAGGGGGCCGTACCGTCTGTTTTGTCGCCATCCTCGTCTTCCCCAACGGCTGATCTGGACCGTGCCGAGCCCGCTGCGATGCCACCCGCGACGGCGTCCCCATGGGCACGTCCATCTGATTACCTTTGCCATCGAGGAACGACCGTCTTGCTTGCTGTCGCTGGTCCCGCGGAACCGGACTCGCCCCGAAAATACGCAGCCATTCCCCTACAATCCCTGCATCGTCATTGGCCAGCGTCATCAACTCGTAGCGCTCGCGCTCGACGTCTTGCACCATCACCACAAGGGTATGCTCGTCCTCCCCCCTCTTGGCCGACATTTGGCCTTTGGGAATCGGCGGGAACAACAGCCACAAATGGCCCTCGCTATTCTCCCGCAGCAAGAAATCGCCACTGTCCTGTGCATCTGCCACCTTGTCCCGGAAGATAATCTCCACCTTGCACGCCAGTCGCTGCCCCGTAGAGTGCAGCATCTGCAGGTCAAACCAGTCCTTGGCGTTCACCTGTCTCGACGCATCAATCCGCGTCTCGTCGAGGACAGAAAGACTCCAAATCGACCGCGCCCGTGTCGTGTCCGTCTGGGTCGCGTCGTCATCCGTCTTGCGTGCCACCTCCTCTCGGTTCCTCCGTCTCGCCTTGCTTTGCAATGCATCCAGTGCCTCTACGATCCCCGTCCCCGATCCATACAGATACTCTATGCCCCTCGCCATCTTGTGCATCCACTTGATCCGCACCAATGGTCGCCGCAAAAGATAGGCAACATCAGCCCTCTCGCCATTCTCATCTAGAACGTCGCCATACTCGTTCTGCTGCACACCACCCTTATTTCGCTTCAGATTCACAATAATGCCCTGGAAGCCAAGCCGCCACACGTCCAGATACTTGCTGTACACGTGGCACGCCTCCTTCAGCCAGCCGGACATCTTGACGGCATCCTCATACGGAATCTGCCTATGTAGCGTCTGAATCTTTTCCAGCATAACTCCCATATCAATGACAGACTTGGTCATGTCCTTGTCGCTCTCAAAGTCTTCATCCGCCACCGCATCATCATCTACACCCATTTGCCGCAGCAAAATCGGAATCACGCCATCCACAAGCGTCTCCAGCTCGTGGCAGTATTTGCGCTCATCCTCGCAAAACTCTTCCACCAGATCTGCCATGCTAGCATTGTCCAATTTGCTCGTCTTCCTTCGTAGCGACCGCTGCTGTCGAAAACTCTTCGATCTCGGCAAGTTCCTGGGAAGAGAAAGCTCTGAAATCAGATCAGAGTGCTTCGTCAAGCGCCGACGGATGGTCCCCGACCGTTGAGGAGCATTGCTTTTCTGCGTGCTCTGTCGACGGGGCGGTTCCTTGGGCTCCTTTACCGTCTCGTCCGAAACAACAGACTCAGCCTCACCCTTTCGCTCCTCAGGCCCTGATTCCGATAGGATGGTGGACAATACATGGCCCCCGTTAGCCGGCGGTGGTCTACGGTGTGCAGAGAACGTCGAGTCGCTTGCATACGAATCCATCGGGTCAAATGTCAAGTTGGAAATGGGAGACGCAGACTTTGTCATCGATGACGCCCCCGAAAGAGTCGAGTCTGTCTGCGACTCAGTCCTGAAAGACTCTGACTCTGCAGGAGCACTACCACTCAAATCAACACTGTCTCGGCCCCTTCTCGTGCCGTCCTTGCGTCGACTTGTGGCTCCACTGCGTCTTAGATTGGCACTATCCGATCGAGGCAGCCGCGGTGGTGATACCTCTCTCGACGTTTTTGGCACCGTCTCCAACGGTCTCTTCTCATTCTTCTCTGATGCATTTGCCTTGTCGGATCCATGGCCTTCCGTCACACGCTCCAAGTACTCCATGGTGCTTTCCAGCCAGTTCTCAATGCTCGGCGGATCATTGGGTTGGAGCCGTGGCGGCGGCGGCGCTGGCTCTGCCTTTTCCACAATCTTGAGCCCTTCTGCCATAACCTTTTTAAAGACATTACGAATACTATTTTTCCTCGTCGTCTTTTCCGCCGGCTTTTTTGTCTGTGGAGGCCGTTTCACGAAGCGTTTATTCACTGGCTCTTCCAAGACACTAAAGGCTGAATGGCCCACCGGGATCTCATCCAGCTTCTTTGGTGGAATGGTAGACTTTCCAAAGGACGAATCAGACGACAAGGAATTCGATGATGATATGGATACTTTTCTTTGTGCTGGCGCCTTGCCCACCTTCCACTTTGGCCGCGCCGCATTGGACGCTTTCCTCTGTGGTGCCCTAGATGGCGACGATGGCCGTCCTGCCGGGCCTGTGTTGTCTTTCTTGACAACATTCAATGGTCTCACACGTATCCCATCATCATCGTATGGGATGGCTGTTTTGGGACGTGCCTTGGCACTCTCTGTTGTCTTTGGCTTCTCCATTTTGGGCTTGCCCTCGTCTACAGACCTAGTCATTCGCAATGGCCTCACACGAATACCGTTGTTTGCCAGTGTAGGCGTCGATGCTGATGGCTGGAATGGTTTGGAATTTTCCTTTACCGACGCTTTGGTCTCTCTTGGCTCTTTTGGCTGTGGCTCTGAAAGGTTTTCTTCGGACGGAAAGACCCGAATGCCATCGTCATCCAATTTCGAAGCAGGCTTTGACGATTCCTTTGGTGAAGTATTAAGAGACGTTGTTGAAGGAAATACCCGAATACCATCGTCGAACGGAGCGGATTTTGAGGTTGATGTTGGCGTCTCTTTGGGGGCATCCTCTTGTTGCGTGTTTAGCGTCGACTTTGACGGGTATACACGAATGCCATCATCAAACGGAGCCGGCTTCTTCTCTGCCTTTACCGACGATACAGGTGTGGGAAACACGCGAATTCCATCATCTGGGGCACTACGCCAGCTGGTTGGTCTCCTTGGCCTCCTTCGCCGTCTTCGCCTTCTGCTGCTGCCACTTCCACTTCCACTGCTTCCCGTGCCAGTTCCCGTGCCCGTGCTGTCACTGGCACTGCTGCTCTCATTGCTGCTGGTGCTGGTGCTCAAGCCAGCCTCGTCGCTGCTGCTGTCAATCATTGACATGGGTGGCTTCCCATCTTTTGGTGGGCTCATTGGCTGCACTCGTTGCGCCCAATCTTTGATTTTATTCTTCACCTTGGGGTTCTGGGCCGTCTTTTGCAGGAAATCCTTGGGAATCGGCATCGGACCAGCTGGTTTGGGTGTCTTCTTCTTGGCAGCACCTTCTGGCTTTCCTCGGTTATTCATCCAATGCTGATCGCTCACAATCCGCTTCTTTGGCGTGGCTCTCCTCGTGGCCCTCCTCATGGGCCCCGTTTCTCCATCCGATTTGCTAGCAATCTTGCTCCGAATATTGCTGGCATTGAATGGCTTTGCCGGCGGTGTTTTCACGGGCTTTGCCTTTCCACTTTCCGCCTTGGTGGGCGTCTTTTCGGGAGTCTTTTCTGGCACCTTCTCTGGCGTTTTGGAAGCCTTTTCGGTCGCCTTTCCGGGAATTCCGTCTCCCTTGGGCGCAGATTTTGGCTTGTTGGGCTTGCGAAACTTTATTCGAACACGGTCCTCTTCGGTCACGCTGTCTATGCCTGAGCCAAAGGCTACATCCCCCGGCTCACTAGGCGCAATCTCAGGGTTCCCGTCGCCCCTAGCCTCGGCATTTGCCTTTTGCCACTTTCTCACGCGTTCTTTGACGCCGCCGGGCTGCTGCACCTTCATGACAGAGGACCTCCGCATGGCCGTCCGCAGCTCTGCCCTGACGGCAGCTGCCTCCATCGACCTCCTTCGCTGGGCTTCGCGCCGGCTTTGTGATTGCCTGCCCAGGAAAAAGTCTGTAAGCAAGCTTGGCTGTGCCCTGGGCGGCTGTGAGTGGCGTTTCTTGGCCGATGCCGATCTGCGGATGTCTGTTTTCGGTGGGTGCAGTGGCACAGGCTCAGGACGGGGCCCTTTGGGGCCGTCTGACGTTTTGGACGTTTTGGACGTGCTGCTTTTTGCATTTTTGGATACATTGCTGGCAGCCTTGTTTTCGGGCGCCTTTTGGGTGGAGTCCGACGAAGAGGACGTCTCTGATGACACGGAACTGGTATCTGAGTCGCCGAGGTCTTGGACGTTGGACATTTTTCAGTATCTGCGAGATCTAAAAGGGGTCAGTCAGCACTGGCATGTTGCAAAGAATGCGGCTCGGCACGCTGCCTTTGCTAGATCCTCAATCATGACGTACATGTAACGCTGGCGACTATAAATACACTCAATAAAGGGCCCCGAGACAGTCGTTACTATGCGCAAAAGGGCCCAACACGGGCACATCTCAAGATGCCTTTAATAGACGGTTCTCGTCCGCACCGGAGGCGCCAGAAAGACAGGGCGCAACAGCAGCCTATTAATTTGAATTGGCGCAAATCGACGTATGCAGTGTGCCTGTGCTACGTCCTACCGGCCAATATATAAATGGTACGGAAACTGTCGTGTCGTGCGCGCTTCAATCTGTGAAAGGCCCGTGAAAATTTTCACTTTGAAGAATAAATGTAGGGATCTGACAACAATCGACCCCCCTCCGTAGTGCGGGCCGTGCTCTACCAACGACAACCCGGCCGTTTTTAAAGTGTCTTTCTTTATTTTTCCAATTTTCTGAAAAAAAGGAGATGAACAATACCCGCCAAGCCAATCTGCAGTTAAAAGCGACTGGAAATAGTCAATGTAAACAGATCTCCAGGGACGCCCTCGCAGATACAAGGTGGTCATATCATATCACATTCACACTACATAGCACAATAGTCTATTCGTCTAGAAATCTACTCTCATCGCGGCCGTCTGTGCCGTCGTTTGCCACTGCCCAATACTGGCCATGAGCGCCGAGAGGAAGGTACATGAAGGGCTACTTCTAGACCGGCGGCTGCTGGGCAACTAAGGAAGGTACGGTGAGGGGTACCTCTCAGTGCTTGCTGTTTTTGTGTTGATTGTCGTCTTGAGGGGAATCGTTACCGTCGTCGTTCCGGGGGTCGTTGTGTGTTTCGGGGCCATGCCTGAGCTCCTCGACGATGCGATGGATCGTGCGGACGCCTCGATGGAAGGAGGGCATCTGCAGGAGCTGTGTCTGTTAGTTCGGAAAGTGTTTTTGCATGCTTGGCAACCTTTTGCACGAGAAACGTCTTCCAGTTAGCTACAAAGCGATTCCCATAGAATGCGTACCTCTATGCCTTGGGAAAAGGCCTGCACCATAAACCGCCACGGCATGGTAATGTTGTAAAACGCACCTGCCTTGAGGGAAACAGGACGTGATGACATAAGCAGAGGCAGCTAGAGCCCAGCAGTGGTTTGGGCTACTCGATGGCGTCCTGCAAGAGCTTCTGCACGGATTCGATGAGGGATCCCTTTTCGTCCTGGTAGCCGGCAATGGCAATCGTCTTGTCACGCGACTTGGCGCCTCTCGTCACCTCTGCTTTGGATTTTGGTACTCCGAGGGCCTTCTTTTAGTACTTATTTTCGCCATTTCACTCCTATAAGTAAAGCGTTATTCCTAGTATTACCTCGCATAGGAGCTTGATGACAGCTTTATTCGCTTCTCCGTCGCGTGGCGGGGCAGATACACAGAGCTCAATGCTCTCGTCTGTCACGGCAAGGACGCCCTCGCGGACCTTGCTGGCACCGGGCTTTACATGGCACTGGACATACAATATGCCAGCCGTCTTTGGCGTCTTGGAGGCAATATATCGAAGGGCAGACATTGTCGTCGTTGAGATATAGAGCGAAGCTCAGGGGTGGAAAAGTGGGGTAGAGCCACTGTAAGCCAATGGGCAACAGGGTAGATAGTGTGCCGTTGGCCGTTGGCCGTTTGCGGCGTCGGTTTATTCGGCCGTCTCTACGTGTTTATATATTTTTATTCTGTACATATATGTAGATATACTCGTGCCACGCACTGTTCTCCATCGTAGACAAGCGCATAACAGAGACAATCGCTGCCATAGTCTCATCGAAGCCCCTATTTCCAGAGGGTACGCGAGGCGGTACTTGGAGTAGTGTTGCAGTGCAGCGACGAGGACCCAAGACACACAGGCAAAGATCCAGCCAGAGACGACTCGCGAGCCCACGAGACACACAGACACACCGGCCAGGACATTTACTGTTGTCCTGCGCGTGCTTTACGAGTCAGCTACCGCGTCCCCGCGGCACACGTCATGCTCTACAGGAGAAAATAGAGTAATAAACAAGTACGGCTCGCCTCGCGCATGGACAAAAGTGTGCTAATGAATAGCGTTGCCGGATTTATTTGACAAGCTGGGAAGCATGGATGAGAACGTGCCGCTGGTACCAGCAGACATGGGGGACGAGCACGCAGACAGCGTTGTTGACGGCAAAGACAGCAGCGTCGAGAGTGCCAAAGAGACATCCAAAGAGACATCCAAAGAGACATCCAAAGAAACACCTCAAGAGACACTCAAGGAAGAGACAACGTCTGCCGAGACGCACAGCGAGGCCGAGACGCCTTCCATCCAGATCCAGAAGCCAGAGCTGGACGGCGACGGCGACGGCGACCAGAGCGACTACGACGAGTCGCAAGGAGAGACATTTCTCGGCAAAAGGTTTGAAGACAATTTGCCCGAGGAAGAGTCCACCTTCTTTGCGCTGCACTCGCCCCTTGCCGAACGCAGCGAAGACGGGCCAGACGACACCTACGTGTATGCGTCCCCACACAAAAATACGTCAAGGACGGCACAGCAAACCCCTGCAAACGACCATGGCAACTCCACTTCTGGAGCCTCGCATTTAGGGGGTGCCGCGTTGTCTGCAGCCTCGCCGAGTCTGCAAAATTCAAGCATGGCAGCCTCGCATAGCAGCGCAACAGCCTTCCTGCCCATGCGAAACCACAATCGGCAAGACAGCCAGGCCAGCCAGGCGAGCGCCAGGAGCATCAACAGCATGCACAGCGGCAAAGGGGCGCGTCGTCCACGGTTCCTACGGAGCAGAAATGCCAGCCAGCACTCGTCTGGGTCGTCGTTCAGCCTCAATGGAGCCGAGAGCGACGTAACCATCCATGGTGCAGGGCCCTTAAGCGCGCGATCGACAGCAGGAGGCCGGAGACTCCAGGATGACTTCCTGGGCCGTAGCATGGGCAGCGTTGCATCCACGGTGGGCCAGGACGAGAGCGATACTAACGACGACGACCATGCAGAGGAGGATCTGCTGCAGACCCCACGGGCCAAGACAAACAGTAATGACTTGGCCCTTGCGCGAATGAGTGGCAGCATCTCGACGCCCATGCGGAAAAGCGACTACAGCGTGGGAAAGACGCCAAAGAGTCGTGGGAATATGACGCTAAAGGAGCAGAGCAGCACCATAGAGCGTCTTTCCAAGGAAAACTTTGACTTGAAGCTCAAGGTAATGTTCCTCACAGAACGTTTGGATAAATTGTCCGAGGAAAGCGTTCGGGAAATGATCCAAGAGAATGTCGAGTCGAAAACAAACGTGGCCATCCTTCGGCGTGACAATAAAGCCCTCCGAAGACGTGTCAAAGATCTGGAGAAGCGTGTGCGTGACGAGGGAGAGCGCACAGAAGGCGCCGGCCGAGACCGAGAAAAAGCTGACCCTGTCGACGAGGAAGAGCTGTTGTATCTCCGGGAACGCGTGGAGGACTATGGCAAAATGGTCGAGCAGTTGCGCCAAGAGGTGCACACCAAGGAGACGGAGAAGAGACGCATGGGCGACATGCTCAAGGCCATGCAAACCGGGGAGCGCGACCGTAACGCCAGCGTGCGACAAGACGAAGAGGACGTGTGGAAGGATCTGCTTGAGCAGGAGACGGGGCGGCGCGAGCAATCAGACGAAGAAAACAAGCGTCTCCGAGAGGAAATCTTCCGGCTCAAGGAAAAGGCCGACAGTTCTGCGGGAACGTCCGTGTCAGGCACCCTTGTGGACGACCTTCGTCGCGAGACGGACCAGCTGCGGCATGAGAATGCAGAGCTCCGCAAGGAAGTGGGTGCACAGACGTCGATGCTAACGTCGCGCAACCGGGAAAAGGAGCGTCTCTACCAGGAAATTGAGGACCTGAAGATGGCCCAGCGTCGTGGAGGGGCAGCGTCGACCATTGACAGCTTGCTGGACCGTTCGGCGTCGCAGATTGGGGCCAGGAACCGTGCTGGGTCACGTGGCAGTGGCATCACACATGCCGAGACAGAGGCGGGCGATGAGGATACGTACACTGTTATAGAAGAGCGTGACCAGCTGCGAGACAGGCTGAATGAAGCCAAGATCGAGCGACAGACCCTTCAGCAGAGCCTGGAGTCGACAAGCCAGGAGAAGCAAGAGGCTGAAGAGATTGCGCAGAATGTAAAGAACGAGTACGAAAGCGTCGTGTCCACGTTGACGGCGATTGAGGCAGAGCGCAATGACCTTCTCGTGGAGATTGAGATGCTCGAGGGCAAGTACGAGGAGCTCCAGGCAGAAAACGAAGAGGTCTGCACGGAATTCGACCAGTTGCATGCGGAGGCACAGGAAGCCATCGATGCGTACGAAACGGAAGCCGTGGCGCGTGAAGAGGCCGTCGCTTCGCTGGAGAAGGAGCTGCAGGAAAAGAGCGAGTCGTATGATTCTTTACAGGAGGAAATGCGCAAGGTGAACGAGGCATTGACGAATCTGGAAGACGAGGCGGGTGCGAGTGCCCGTCGTGTGACGCAGCTGGAGTCTGAGGTGGAAGAGGCCCACCGCGAGCTGGATGAGCTTGATGGCAAGCTGCTCGAGGCCAATGACAAGGTGCAGAGGCTTCTAATCCAGCAGGAGAATGGCCAAACAGAGATCAACTTTTTACGGGAAGAGCAGGAGAGTGATAAGCTGGCGCTATCTAAACTACAAGTGACGCTTGCAAAGGCAGAGGACCAGATCCGCGAGGACCAGGAGCGGGCCCAGCAGATCCAGGCCGAGATGGCAGTGGAGCGTGAGCGCAGCGAGTCGTTGGCCACACAGGACAAGAAGGAGATGCAGCACATGCTGAATGAGCTGAGCAAGGAAGAGGCAGCTGCCAAGGACGAAGTCCGGCACTTGCGAAAAGTGGTGGGCGCGCGCGAGGTGGAGGCCGCTGAGTGGAAGGAGAGACTGATGGAGCTCGAAAACAACCTTCGGGAAGCACTGGGCGACCTGACGGGAACGCGGTCGTCGCTGTTGAAGAGCATTGCAAAGCTACAGCGCGAGCTGGAGAACACAATGCGTGAACTCGACCTCACAAAGGTGGCACATTCCGAAAAGGAGCAGATTGTCAAGCAGCGCGATGCACTCCTGGAATCGCACAGTCTGGAGGCGAAAAAGGTGGCCGAGTCGTTGCGAAAAGAGCGCCAGGCACATCATGCCACGCGCATGCAGTTTGAAGACTTCCAGAAGACGCACCAGCACGTGTCCCGGACCGTGACGTCGCAGGACGCTCGCATTAATGAGCTGGAGTCGTCAAAGACAATGGACAAGAAGCGGCTTTCGCAGCTGGAGTCTACGTTCCGTGACCAGCTGACGGAACGCAATAACTTGCTTCTGCTTCTGTGGACGCGCCTGTCTGCCATTTGCGGGACGGACTGGGCGCACGACAACAGTCTCATCAATGGCCGGGCGTTGCCGTCGTTGGAAGCTGTGGCCACCATGCTGCCGGGATTCTCGCGCAATTTGCTGGCGTCCATCCAGCATATTGACACGGTGGTGTCGGGATTCCCCGATCGCATCAAGGCTGTGGAGCGAGATTTATGGCGGGAGTATCGTTCGCTCGAGTCAAATCTGGCGTCTCGCACCAAGAGACTAGACCATGTGGAGGCGGTTGTCCGAAGCGGTCTATTGGCGGGTCCTCCAGGCCCGGGTGAGCATATGCATTCGCGAGTGCAGCGGCTAGAGGACTCGTACCGTCTCCTAAAGGCCGAGAACTTTGCGCTTCGTGGCGGACGAGCCATGTTGCCGTCTACGTCGGCACCTAGTGTTTCACCAGACGGCGATGTGGGCTTGGGCATTGCGATGGGTGAGGGCGAGCCGCCGTTGGGGGGGTCTCCGTCGCCTTCGGTGCCTACAGGGCCTCGTGGCAATGTGCAAAAGGGCCGCAACCGGTCGCAGGTGCGTAGCAATGTGCCTCGTCTGGCCAGGCCGATGACGGCGGGCGAGCTGGCTTTGACGGAGGACTCTTCGGGGGCGCCTCCGACGGCACAGTCGGATGGATCGTCGTCGGATGCTCATTGGGTGATGCGTTTACGGGGGATGGAGAATAAGTTGTTGATGGAGCGGGAAGGGCGTTTGCAGGACCGTACCGAGGCAGGCCGTCGTTTACGAGAGCAAGAGAGCAAGGCAGCTCGTCGTGCAGAGCGTGATAAGAGGAATGCCATGTAGATTCTTTCTTTTATTATTTCTTTTCTCGTTTGCATTTTCTTTTTATGGGCGCTGGATTCAATCGTTTTTGGAGTACAAATACCACCAGTTCTTTTCTTCTCTTTCTCTTTTTTTCTTGAACCATAAAAAAGGCCGAAGATCCGCTAGCGTTCCCGGGGTTTATACGCAATGTGGAATAAAGAAGTGAACGGAGGACGACCTCCCGTAAAGGAAGAAGGGGCTCTTTTTCTCTTTTTTCCATTCGATGCGGGGGTGAATTATAAAGTGCATGGTGTCTTCTCTTTTTTTATTTTCTTTCGATAGTTTTGAGCAGTCAATACAGTTCTGCATTCTCGATTTATGTCAATCATGGCTCCCATCAAGGTCGGCATTGTTGGCTTTGGCTTTTCCACCAACTGTTTCCATTTACCCTTTATCCTTCCCAATAAAGACCTGGAGGTGTATGCATTCCTCCAGCGTGCGGCTGCGGACGCACCCAATCTTCGGTTTGGCCACTGCACAAAGAAATTCCCCCATGCCAAGCATTACCGGACCCAGGAGGAGTTCTTTGGTGATGGGACCATTGAGCTGGTCGTGGTGGCGACACAGGAGCACGCATCCTTTGCCAAGGCGGCACTGCTGGCGGGGAAGCATGTGATGGTGGAAAAGCCCTTTGTGATTGGTGACAAGACGACGCCATCGTCTGTCGTGGCTGATGAGCTGATTGCCTTGGCCAAGGAGAAGAAGAAGATTCTCACCGTATTCCAGAGTATGCTCTGAAAGAAGAGAGTGGGAGAGAGAGAAAGCTAATGGTAGACCGTCGCTTGGATAGTGATTTCCGAACAATGCAGAAACTGATCAAGGCGGATGCTTTTGGTGACTTGAAGGAGGTGGACATTCACTTTGACTTCCCGGACCCGTCGTGGATTGATTCGTGGACGGAGACGGAGTACGTCCATGGAAAGGGAATGGTGTTCGACCTCGGCACGCACACAATTGACCAGGCCATTTACCTCTTTGGCAAGCCTTCTTTTGTGACNCCATTGAGCTGGTCGTGGTGGCGACACAGGAGCACGCATCCTTTGCCAAGGCGGCACTGCTGGCGGGGAAGCATGTGATGGTGGAAAAGCCCTTTGTGATTGGTGACAAGACGACGCCATCGTCTGTCGTGGCTGATGAGCTGATTGCCTTGGCCAAGGAGAAGAAGAAGATTCTCACCGTATTCCAGAGTATGCTCTGAAAGAAGAGAGTGGGAGAGAGAAAGCTAATGGTAGACCGTCGCTTGGATAGTGATTTCCGAACAATGCAGAAACTGATCAAGGCGGATGCTTTTGGTGACTTGAAGGAGGTGGACATTCACTTTGACTTCCCGGACCCGTCGTGGATTGATTCGTGGACGGAGACGGAGTACGTCCATGGAAAGGGAATGGTGTTCGACCTCGGCACGCACACAATTGACCAGGCCATTTACCTCTTTGGCAAGCCTTCTTTTGTGACGGCCTTTTTCCGCAACAACCGCGAGAGTGCCCGCAACCTCAAGAGCGACATCCACGACACCTACACCATTATCCTCGAGTATGCCGACCGCAATCTCTTGGTGACGATCAAGACGGCCGTCGTGAGTGTGATGAAGGACCAGCTCCGCTTCTCCGTCCGTGGCAGCAACGGCACGTTCATCAAGTACGGTGTTTGCCCACAGGAAGAGCGGGCCATTAGCAAGCCGAGCCAGGCGGCTGTTGATGAGGACGGCATTGAAGACGAGAGTATCTGGGGCACGCTGACAACACGCCAAAAGTTTGACGATGCACAGACGCTGCAGGGCGGTTTGTATGTGGGCAAGTACAAGAGCCTTCCGGGCGACTACCGCCTGTACTATGCCAACTTGGTGGAGGCCATCCGCAGCGACGATCCTCCCAAGCATGTACTTGTGGACCCGAATGAGTCTCGAGCTGGTCTTCGTGTGATTGAGCTGGCACGAAAGTCGCACGAGACGCATGCGTCTGTGCCATGGTCGGAGAGAGATTAGATTTTACATACATCTTATAAACCAATTGTATAGACTATTTCCCCTAACGATTCCGTTTTGCAGCCGATTTGGCAGCCACTGCCCCTGCTACGGCAGAGGCACCCGTAACAACGCCATTTACAAGGGCAGCACCAGCTCCGCCAGCACCAGCGCTCTGAAGGACGGCAAAGGCGCTTCCCGCAGCGGCATTTCCCATGGCAGACTGCGCAGCAGCAGCGGCGGATCCTTTGGGTAGTAGGGCGTCCATGGGGAATTCTTTATTCTTCTTTGTACCAACCTGCAACCACGCCACCAGCCCCAAAGCCAGCAACGGCAAGGACAGGCGCTACAACGATGGATGGAATGAAAACTACGATGCCAAACAGACAAGCGGCAATGATTTTGCCCGTTTTGCTCTCTTGCTTTTTCTCTTCAGAAACTTGCACGTCCTCAACTTCGTCTTCAATAGTCTGCATGGTTATGGAGAAGAAAAACAATGCATCACAACAAAAGCTCAGGCAGATAATGGCCTTTTCGTTTGCAGCGGGGTAATAATAACAAAAAACATGACCGCTATTTTGAGTCAAGAAAAAGGACATGTATATTTTTGCTTGCCATTTATACAGCGGTTGTGTTGGATGGGTATGTGGCCACACAAAATGCAACCGCTGATGCTACGGATCCAGCCCCGAAAGCGGAAACGGTAGCACCCAATGCTCCGGCCGATTGAAAGACCGAAAACATACTCCCAGCTGCGGCGCTTCCCAGGTAAGACTGCCAAGCAGCCGCGAAAGAGCCTATCATGTCAGTTTTGTACGGGTTCTTTATAAAGCCCTCACCTGCTGCCACGCCCGTCGTTGTGAATCCAGCCATACCTAGTGCTGATACATATGCCAAGGGCCCAAGAACAATGGCACCACTGGCTGCCAACGCCGCCATACAGACGGCTTGCTGTGGTGTTTCAATGCCTTCAAACATTGTCATGATGTGTGTAGATCTAAGATTGTCCTTTTATAGTTAAATATCTCAAAGAAAAGAAATCAAACAAAGAATGCGAAAGCAACTCTTTACTAACAAAGTCGTGTGACGAAAAGTGATTGGTTCTTTTTTACAGCATATTCAGTTGATGGAACATTGTTTGTATTATTTCTCTAAATATAGGGCTTCAACATTTATCAAATATAGTAGCAGAGTAAAACGACTGTAATGGAAAAGCTTCTCCTATCCGTCCACTGGCAAAGCTTTAATATAGTTCTCAAAAAGAATATAGCATTCTGGTACCATTTTCTCCAAATCATTTAAATTGCTTTTTCCCTTCGAATGAACCTAAGCAAGATGTCTTCTTTGCGTGCTGTTCCCTAGTGTCTCGAAACTGATCCAATCCTTTTTCGAAGGAGGCTTGTATCTCGATTGTTCATTATAGTCTTCCAACAGAGAGGTATCCACTCGATGATGGAAAGTAACAATAAGCTTCGGATTTATATTTCTTTCCAGAAATGAACCCCTTTTTTCTGAATACCCTAATGGCATATGATATGTCTTCAGGATCAAATACGCTATGGAGCGTGATCCATCTTAATTTGGGAAAGGAATCGATGATTTTCTTGAAGCCATCGGAAGAAAAGGACTGCTTTCTCAGATGAAGACACTCTAGAGTTTCAGCTGCTCCCGATGCTATCAATGTATTTATGAATTGATGTGAACTCCATTCGTTTACTCGGACAGCTCCGAAGCTTATGGAGTATAGCTTCGATAATTTGGACATTATATCACAGAGAATGTTCTGGGAAACATTTGTCGTAGCTTTACCGCCCTATCGTGATTTTTTTTCAAAGCCCGGCAGCTTTTCAACTTTAAAAAATCAGATAGCTCCGTTAACTGTGATGCTTTCTAGTTTTTCTTTTGGCCGCTGGAGTATAAACGACAGATTTTTCTTCTCATATATACCTTCCATGCTATATTGTAAGCAGAGGTTGTTTAGGCCTTCTATTTTATTTATCGCAGACAGAATATTATCTGAAAGGTATGCATCATTAAGAGTGAGCCTCGACATCTCGGGACGTAGGATCTGGCAAAACGACTCTTCACTAAATATGAGATCTGGTGAATCAATTTCCAGCACATCCAGCTGGGCGAGAGGCAGGGCGGCCTTGGGGTCGAAAGAGATAACAGGATCCACTGAGCCATTGACTCCATCTAAAGAAAGAGAACAGATATCTTTGTTGTTGTATAGGATGGTTTTTATAATCTCGTCGGACAACTTGCTATTCAATACTTCAAGCCTTTTCAAGGTTGTAATACACTAAAGAGCTCCACGAATAGCTGGGTTGATCTTGGGGACGTTCAATTTTTCCAAAGTAAAACCTATAGGAGGAGGACTTTTCTGCAAAACTAGTAGAATGGCCTCAAAATTATGCTCCGAGCAGCCATTGATTTATATATCATCTTCCTCGCGATAAATATTGTATTTTTCTGTGGATAAAAGATTCACGTCTTCTTGGCTTTTTATGGTAGACATCTTGTTTTAAAACGATGATTATAGAAAAGAAAAAAATTGGAGGCGAGATGTATTTAAGCCATTATCCCATCAGGGGAAATGATTTCAGGCACTCGATGACACAAAGTTTTGACAGGCCTTTTACTTTTCCTAAAATTTGTCTTGAGGTAGGCAACTAACAATTTCACAGAGTCACTCGATCAGCCGTTTTATTTTCCCTCATTCTCAAAGCGAATGTAATATTCTGGGACTAATTTTTTCAATGGATCCGAATCCTTTTTTGACTTTGAACTCTTTCCTTGAGATTTACTCTTGGATGAATGTGATTTTTTCTTGGATGAGTGGGACGTGCTGCCTTTTTCTTGTCCACTCCCTGCGTCATGTTGATGCTTTTTGGCTACTGGAGCATTATCAATCTCCTCCTTTAAAGGAGTCGCAGTTTTTGAGTGATAGTTGAACATGTCTAGTACGTTGCGATCAACTTTATTGCGGAAAACGATCACAAGCTTTAGTTTCTGAATACTTCCGTCTTTAGAAGCTTTTTTTATGAACCCCATGGCCCTAACCTTTTTAATGGCATACGTTATGTCGCCGACACAATTATATACGCCATGGAACAAAAGGTACTCCAATTTTGGGAAGTTATCAATGAGATCCTTGAAGCTATCGGAAGAGAACTCCTGCTTTCTCATTTGAAGGGCTACTAGAGTTTTGGCTGCACCCGATTCTATTAATGCTCTGGTAAATTGACTTGAACTCCAAAGGGTTATTTGGATGCCTTGTAAGGTGATACTCTTTAGATTTGGAAGTCTTGACATAGTGTTACAGAGGACAGCATTGGAAATTTTCGAGTCTCTATCACCGCTTATGGAGATTTCTGTTAGGGTTCCGTAGGTTGCAAAGCAACTAAGCTCCGAGTCGTTCATGGGAGCGCCACTTATGATGATTTTCTCAAGGCGTGTCTTTCTCTGTTGGAGTATCTGTAAAAGACTACCTTTTTTATAGTAAGTGCTGCTGCTATATTGAAGACTAAGACTTTTTAGACCTTCCATTTTTCCTATAAAAAAAATAGCATCTTCTGGAAGGTATGTATCTTGGAAAGAGATACTCGACATCCCGGGTTGAAGAATCTTGCAAAACTCTTTCCCCATAAATATGCGATCCGGTGAGTCAATGTGAAGTTCATTCAACTTGGAGAGAGGTAAGGCGGTCATTGGATTGAAGAAAATGACGGGATCCATTGAGCCACTGACGGTATCTAGAGAAAGAGAACAGATATCTTTGTTGTTGTATAAGATGATTTTTATGATCTCGTTGGACAACTTGCTCTTCGATACTTCAAACTTTTGTAAATGAGTAATCCACTGGAGAGCACGAAGAATACATGGATTGATCTTCGGGACGTTGAATGACTTTAAAGTCAAGCATGTGAAACATGGTCTTATCAGACAAAACAAAAGAACAACCTCTAGAGTGTACCCTTTGCAACCATCTATATAGAATTCAGTATCGTCCTCATCGTTCTCATCGTATGTTTCTATGGTTGAGATTATAACGTCATCTGGAGTATCCTCAAGGGCTTGCTGAAGCTCCCTATCTGTGAAACATCTTGAGAAACACTCTTGGATCGAAGAGGTGACGTAATTATCGAGAGGACTACTGTACTTGCTTTTATAGAGAGCCTCAATATCACGAAGGCCTTTTTCAACAACACTTGATGAGCAAAGATACTCTTGGTTTTTTATTGTTGACATATTTTTTAATGAATTGTAACTCACTTGGGAAAAACTTGGAGAAGATGGGAATTTATACCATTATACCCTTCAAGAAATAAATGTGAGGTATTACTCATATGGCAAAGATAATATGTATGGCAATTTACGACATAAAAAGTTACAGTGGTATTATGTATTATATATTTGCCTTGCGTTTTGAAACTATCTGACATCTTTCTTCACATACTCGCCCACATATGTACGATGCTCTTTTTATGACAAGCTGGGTGCATGCGTCATTCATGCTTAGCATATGCCTGGCACATGCTTTACGATGCCTTGACTGATGGGCGAAATACACGTTTCTATTACTCTTCAAATCTTACATTTTTTTTGACTTTTTCTTTACGGAGTTGACGAGGCTAGAGAGCTCGGATGAGCGGTCCGACGTCTTGGGTTTCTTGGATTTTCCCTTGGACTCTCCAGCATCAACATTCTTTCGTTTCCGTCGAACCTCATGCATCACTTGCTGAAGACCTAGTGTATCCTTGTACTGGGGATTCGATGGATCAATAGAATAGTCGGCGCCTTCAAACAAGGCCTGGAGACGAGGATCCTTGACATTCACACCATGAGCACCATCCAAAGCAGGCTCATCCGCGTCCTCCTCGTCTTCACCCCTCTTTGACTTTTTACCCTTCTTGCGTTCTAGCTTCTTACGGGCCTTTTCGGCACGCATGACTTCACGCAAGTCAAAGTGGCCCTCCTTCTCCTTGTCCAAAAGAGCTTCCAGCTGCTCACGAGACTCTGCCATTTCCTTCTCTTCGGCTTCCCGAGCCGCCCGCTTCTTCAATCGCTCTTCCTTTCGGAGGGCCGTCTTGCTCTTCACTTCAGGTTCAGCTTCGTCCATAAAGAATGGATCATTGAACCCAAGATCCTCCTCGTCTTCGCCAGCTTCTTGTACGGCTTCCTCTCCCTCTCCCTCTTCGTCTACACCTTCACGCTTGGCCAAGGCCATTTGCTTTCGCTTCTCTTTTCGCTCCTTTTCCTTGCGTTTATACTTGTCCAAGGTCGTTTCCTCCATGGGATCCACCGTCTTCTTGGCCTTCTCTGACTCGAGGGCAGGTGTAAATGTCACCTGCATTCCACCAACGGGGCCATGTTTTGCACTCTTTCCCATCTCCTTTTCCCCAAGGCCAAGCGCAGCTCGCATCTTTTGACGAGCCTTTTCCTTTTTGCTGAGTTGAGGCACTTTCTCTGTCTCTTCTTCTTTTCCAGGCAAAGCTTCCTCTGTGGCATCCACCTCTTCAATGCCCTCGTCTTCATCCTCCGTATCGCTCGCTAAGTATGCTTTGAGATCATTTTCAATCAACTCAGCAGGCGTCCCGGAAAAGGCCTTTCGCATGAGGTCCTTTCGCGAGTCATCCTCTGGATGAATATCCCACGTCAACTTCACTTTGGAGTGCTGCAATGCTTCGGTGATGAACTCAACAGGCTTGTAGTTTCCTGGCACTTCTGTGCACTCGTCCCGCGGCTCATCCCCGTCAAAGGATGTGTCGTCTGGGATGAAACGAAGATCTATAAAGTTGGACGACGACTGGTACTCGCTGCCATCGGTGGCCTTGTAAATGGCCTCGGCAGTGGCCTCGTCTGTACAGACCATGACGGCGTAGTAGTATCGTAGACGCTCTAGCTGATAGGTACGCAGGGCATTGCTATCAAAGTCCTGGTCGTTTTCTTCCCGGAAAAAGTCCTTTTTAATCTCTTCCTCATCATCTTCACTGCCTTCGTCTTCCCCACCACTCTCTTCGTCGCTATCCTTTACGCCTTTAAATATTTCTTTGGGTGGTCCTTCGAGCTCTTCTCGCTGCATTCGCCCCTTGCCAAACTCGGATGGATACACAGAGATCTTTTCTATACGGCCGCGCCCCCCCTTGGGAACGAAGCTCGAGAAGAGAGTCATTAAATCCGTAGACTTGACGTGGTCCCAATCGAGATTGACAATGGCAATGCGCCGTGTCACTTCTCCCATGGGAACTTGTGCGGCCTCGTCTCGAAACTGCTGTGTATTCACACCCTCTTCTTCTTCTTCCTCCACCTCATCCTCACTGACTTCGCTGCTGTCGTCATCCGACTCTGACTCCGAAAAGCCTCCGCCTCGGGCTCTATCCACAATGCTCTTCAGTGGCTTCTCTTCTTCGCTCCCTTCTTCGCTATCCTCTTCGCTATCCTTTTCGTCTTCTTCATCCTCTTCTACTTCATATAATCTCTCGAGAGCCTTCTTCTTCTTATCCGAAGTCAGCTTGCGGCCATACCGGTCGATCTGCGTTGTCGACGTAAACGCCTTGTCCTTCAAGACTTGAGTAAACCGCTTATCAAGCTTTGTACGCGCTTCCTTTTTTGAAGGCAATCGGAAACGTGGATCACTCTCAAACTTGGAGAACCGAGGGTCCGTAATACGAGCCACCGGGGCCAAGCCTTTGCTCTTTTTGGGTGTCATTGCTTTTTGCTTCGCCAATATTCGCCGTCTTCGAATGCTTCATTTCATCACTTTTTTTTTGAACGGCAGAAATAAAAAAGGCGGTGATATAGATACATTGACGTGGGTACATAAGTACCTATATACATATGTAAAGTATAACTACCTACGCAAGTGCGAAAATTATGAATATTTTATGAACGCTAACCTAAATTGGGTCCGGCCGTTGTTTTCTCGTTTATTCGTTTTGTAGTTTGATAGCAGAGGGTCGATAAAGTAGTAGTCGGTCATGCTGTCCTGCAAGAAAACCGCATGTGACTTCTTCTTTTCCAGCCTATCATATATGGTGTGAAAACAAGGGAGGCCATACTGGAATGCAAGAATGTGCTCACAATCACCGGACCGATATACTCTTTCAGACCTCTTGTTAGCTTCCAAGGCCTTTTTTGCCGAAGATATCTCTTCCCCCAAAAGAACGATTCCACGACCGACAAAGCTCTGCATAAGATGAGGCCCAAATAATACATTGCTGTAATATTTTGTTGGTTTTCTGGCCGACGTCTTTCCAAGCTTCATTATGAACTCATCATACTTCTCATTGATGAGACGCTTGATGGTGTCGTACACTGCAAGCAGATCACCGTAGCCGCGCTTTAGAAACCGCTTCCAACTGAATGGGCGGACTTGGTTGGCGACGTCGTTTCTCTGCCCGAAATTCAAATTGCGGCTCGTCAAGTAGCCAGCCCGTATGTCATCCGTTACATAGATCTTTAGGTAGGTAATCAACAAGACGAGTCTGATAGCGGAACATCGTCTGTATCATCTGCCAGGCTTCTTCGAAGATTCGCTGGTCTTTCGAAAAAACCATGCAATCCCATAGGTCCTTAAGGCCTTGTTGAGAAGACGTGACCGTTGGAAGTGTCGAGATATCTTCAATGGCAAGCTTAAAGGCACTTGCCTTGAGGGGCAGCAATTTCTTCATCTCTTCTTCTCTCTTCCGAGCAGACTCGTCCGATTGGGGCACAAATTCCGTCTTGATATATTTTATCACATTGGAATTGCTGTGAAAGACGCAAAGTTGCAGTCTTGCCTCTGGCAAATGGGTCTTCAGAGCATTCCGGAACGCCGCCTCGGAATCGGTGAGAGCAACTCTGGGCAAAGGGATATCATTTTGGCTGCACGCCTCTCTGATACATTCGACTGCCTATGTATACTCCTCTACGGATTCGCCATCAATGAAGCTATAAAAAATGGGAAAAGACGTGCCCACGTTTGTCACGACTGTTCCAGCAAGCAAAGGAAGATTGAACTTATTTGTCTTGTAGGTACAGTCCATCGAAATAACATGGTGAATCGTTTCCACATCTCTACCTGCTTCTTTGATACAAAAAAGACTCGTTGCATCCGGTTATCAGCATCAAGCAACACTTTCCTGTACGCAATGTCCCCCAAATCATCTTCCAAATCATTGAGAAATACCTGAGTAGGCGAGGGGTGCCCAGGCGAAGCCTTCTTATCTCTGCCAGGTAGTTGTCACAGTCTTTCTCCTCAAAGGGTATCCGTTCATTCCTGTCGGTGTACTCTTTCTTCATTGAACGGTATACATCGCTAAGAGACCCGCCATTGTTCGACACTGCTATCACCAAACGCTCTTGATAGGCGCTTGGAATATACCGAAGACGGGCCACTTCAGACGGGGAGTTGAATGCAGAATGATTGCAATGTCTATTTGCACCAGCCTCGTACCCCCACAAAAAGTCACCTCGTTTCCGACGAATGATTTTGCAAGTCTACATGCATCCAACCTTTGCAGAATTTGTATTTCTCTTCCCCGTTCCTTTAGACTTGCAATATTTGCCGCGGTGGCGGGCACATGTATACTTGTTCGGCATGTTGGTGTCTGCATCTTTTTTGCCAGCCCCATCACGGTTGACTGAGAAGCCATTGCTTTGGGAGAACGTTTCCAAAGCCGCGATAATATCATCAAGCTCTTCGTACGCCCGGTTAAGAGGATGCCAGCTAGGCGGGTTGTCTGCAAGAATAGCCGTATCGGCTTCGTAGTCAAACTCACTACATACTCGGTTCGGGAGATGAAACAGCAACAGAATCGGCTTGAGCATCGCCAATAGCATCACCAAATTCTTCGTCAAACCCGTCGTCAAAGGCTCCAATACTGGCATCAGAGTCCTTTAGAACTCAAGTGATATAACGCACATTTAATACATTTTGTTATATAGATCATGCCATAATTAACCCCACGTGCCACCACCACCAATGTTTCGGACGGGCCGTTTCTGCGCACTGATACGCCAGTCCTCGTCCGTGAGGAACTTGTTGTACAGTGGTTGGATACGCTCTCCCATGCGGCGTCGGCTAAGCATGTCCTTGGGCGTCTGCTTGAAGAACGTTGGCGCTGCCTCCACCAGCCATTTGGGCTCAATCGTCGTCGTTGTCTGCATATACTCCTTGGTCGTCAGGACAAGCGTGTCGTAAAGTACCCACTCCGCCTGCTTTCCAAATAGCGAGCTCGACGGATGGAGATACACGGGCGTGCCCTCCACCAACGTCTTGTAGCCTTCATGCGGGTCCTTCCGTGCCGCATTCCGGAAGAAGCCCGAGCATAGCGCCTGCCGAACACGGTCTGTCGCCATGCCACACGACACAATTGACAGTTTGTGGCGGTCCATGATCCGCTCGAGCTGACTCCGAACATCCTTGGCACGGGAAAGAGCCCGGAACTGCAGGAAATTCTCCTGGCACCAGGGCTTGCTGAACCGCGACCGCTTCCAGCCCGTGTACACATTCAGCATGGTCAAATGATCACCATGGGAATCGTTAAACTTGGCCTTTTTCTGGTCTGCCTGCTGCTGTTTGTCCTTTGGACGGTACCACACACCCTTGGGCTGCGCCATCATGCCCATAATCGTCAGCATTTCATCACTACATCCCAGCTGTGCCGACGCAATCAACGCTTTCGACGCTGTGGGATCCATGGGGAAATCAGCCATCTTCCTCCCTTCCTTTGTCAAAAGGCCCTCGTCATCCAAGGCCGCCAATGCATACAGCTCCTCCAGAGCTGAAAGCATAGTGTTAATGGGCGGCGGGTCCATAAAGTCAAAGTGCAGTAAATCATTAATGCCCATAGCTTTGAGCATGAGAATCGTATTACCCAGATTCTTTCGTTGAATTTCGGGAATCGTCGTTGGAAGCATCTCCGACTGAAAGGCCGTCTCCGTGTATAGCCGGAAACACTTTCCAGGACCCGTACGACCAGCACGACCAGCCCGTTGGTTGGCCTGTGCCTGCGAAATGGGCGTCACTACCAGTGCATCCATTCCCAGCTTGGCATCGTACGCATTCTGCTTGACAAAGCCAGGGTCCACGACGTAGTAAATGCCGTCAATGGTCAGACTGGTCTCTGCAATGTTGGTGGCAATGACCACCTTTCGGCCGCCAGGAGGCGCTGGCTCAAAGATTTTGCTCTGAATTTCATTAGGCAAGGCAGAATACACGGGCAAAATGACAAGCTCGGGTATCCCGCTCCCAAGCGCCTTCATGCGGTTATAAAGCGTCTCGCAACTGTGGTCAATCTCTTCCTGGCCCGTCAAAAAGACCAAAATGTCTCCAGCCGGCTCGTTGATGTGAATCTCCATGACCGTATCAAGAGCAGCCTCAACATAGTCCTCCTCGGGCTCTCTCGAGAAGAGAATCTCGACGGGGAATGTCCGACCGGGAATTGTCTATTATTAGCTTCTCGTCCAAGATATAAGAAAATACGTACAAAGATGGGTGCGTTGTTGAAAAAAGTGGAAAATTTGTCTGCGTCCAGCGTGGCCGATGTGGCAATCACCTTGAGGTCCGGCCGCCGCTTCACCGTCTTCTTCAGCAGCCCGAACAATACATCCGTGGCAATGGTACGCTCATGGGCCTCGTCGAGCATAATGACAGAGTAACGCTTGAGCTGGGGGTCTAGGAGAATCTCTCGCTGCAACATGCCATCCGTCATGTACTTGATGCGTGTTTCGGGACTCGTGCAGTCTTCGAAACGGATAGTATAGCCGACTTCCTGGCCCAGCGAGCAGCCTACCTCCTCAGACACACGCTTGGCAACACTCATCGCTGCCACTCGACGGGGCTGCGTACAGCCCACCATGAGGCCGTCCTTGGTAAAGCCTGCTTCGGCGAGATATTGTGTCAGCTGAGTGGTCTTGCCGGAGCCCGTCTCGCCAATGACAATGAGGATCTGGTTGTCCTGGACAGCTTTGATCAACTGGCTCCGGAACGAGTAGATGGGGAGTGTTTCACGCTGCTCTTTCATGCTCAGGTTGGTCCTCTTGCCAAAGGACTGGTCCTTGCTCTGGATCACAGACTTCCATTCGGGCACGGTCTCTCGTCCTCCAGGGCCTGAGCCGCCAACGGTCAAGACGCCGGGCGCCCGCCCAGCATCTGCTCGTCGGGCATTCCGAATGTCTGCTGCAAATTTGCGTTGCTCTGGGTCTGCCATGGGATCGTGCCATTGCGACGACAGGTCCACCTTTTCTTTTTCCTTGGCAGCGCGGGCTTCCTCCATCTCCTGCTGCTTCTTGTCTCTTCGGTTCTGCGCAAGAATGCCACCTGCCTTGGCCGCGCGGTCCAGTGATCCATCAGGGGCTTTCACCACTCGGATAGGAGACAGCTCCAGCGAGAGTTTTGTCTGGCCAGCGAGGAACGGAGGCTCTTCGTCACGGACCTCAATGTCAATGTCCTCCTCGAGCTCCATCTGGCCCTCTCCTTTGAGTGTTGCATTGTACTCTTCTTCTAGATCAGGATAGTCTGACGCCTTCGCAATGCCACTCGCAATCAACTGGCGAATCTCCCATCGTTCCGGTGACGTCATGCGCTTCTTTTTATGGCCACCAGACACCCCGTTTGCCCGTGGGTTCTCTGCAATACCCATGCCCCCGGAGCCACGCACTCCAAGAGACTGCATATTGGCTCCTGAGGAAAAGTCTTCTGGCATATGTATGTCCTCGCCCGTCCTCTGATCGACCTCCTTCATGGACAGACCAACGCGTCCGTTCTCCAGCTTGACAACTTTCACCCAGACTTCGTCGTCGAGGGACACCACATTCGACGGATGCACCACGCGCTGGCCTTCTCGCATGGCCGAAATGTGCACCAAGCCATCGACCTTGCCCTGTACGCCGTGGATATTCACAAAGGCCCCGAAATCCTTGATGCCCGTCACACGTCCTCTATATATTTTTGACAGTTTTGGCGCCTCGTCCAAGGGTGTTCTGTCCCGCCGTTTTCCTCTGTCTCTATCTCGATCCCGCCTCCTCGGAGACCTTGAACGATGTCTGTGTCCTTCGTCTCGATCCCTCGAGTAGCGCCTTCGCTTTCGCTCTTTTCGCTTGTCGTCGTCCTCGTCTTCGTCTCTCCATCGTCGATGATGATCCTCTGGCGACCGCTCCCTCCGCACCGTTTTTTCAAGGCCCTCCAAGAGCGCCATAGTATCTTTCGCATCGTCCAGGGCATCCTGCTCAGACTCAACCTTGCCATCAGGCATCGAAAGACCCTTGAAGATATTCTCGGATCGTCCTGTTTTCTCTGTTTTCTCTCCTTCCTTTTTCTTCCTTTCCTTCTTCCGCATCTCCGGGTGCATCACACACACAAGCCGGTCGATGCTCTCAACAAGCGAATCGGGAAAGTCCACGTCCAGCTCCACCAGCTTCTTTTTGAATGCCTCCAAATTGGCTGATTCTGTTCGCTGAAAGACGATAAACTCTGCCACGTCACGGTTATCCATTCCGAGATGATTGTTCATCTCGGAGGACACCTTGGCAATGAGCGACAGAAGCTCGAGTTTGTCGAGATCGTCCATCGTGTTGTGCAATTTGAACAACGTCCATCAGCAATTTGTTTCTTGTCAAAAGGACGCGATAAATAAAAGTGGGGATATATAATATCATGTAAGCAGCCTCATACTTCAGACATATAGAAGTCAACGAAATGTACACCGGAAACGGTCCTTTGAGCAATATTAAATATGCAAAACGGAATAGAAGACCTTATTTGAGGAAAACACTAGTTTAGAGCTGAGTAGAGGCTCCTGTTGTACCCAAAAAAATAGCGGCCGCAGTCTCGGAAAAGATATAAGCCGAAACTCCGGGAATTTTAGCAACAGTTCCCGCCCGGTTAGCTCAATCGGTAGAGCGTGAGACTCTTAGCAGTGTTCATCTCAAGGTTGCGGGTTCGACCCCCGCATCGGGCTCAATTCCTGATGCGCCTGTATTCCAGGCCACCTTCGATTTTTTTTTATTGATTTCATGTCTATTAGCAGCTCTGATCACTCATCCAACATTATGGCCCCAAGCGTCCCCTCTGGATGAGCCACCAACTGTAGCGAGTTCGCACGCGTTTCTGGGCGCTGGCCAATGGCCTTCGATTTTTGACGTAGTCGGAAGATCTCTCGTAGCAGCTGCCATCGTGACATTTCTCGTTCTGTACTTCGTGGAGCCGATACTACAATGTCTTCTGGGAGAACCTGGCTCACTTCCTCTTGGAGAAGATGGAATAAACAGTCCTCATCACAGATATGCGTCACCGTATTCGTTTTCTTTACTGTATAACCAATCACTTCCTTTCCGGAGTGTCTTTCCAAAGCATGTGATTGAGACATCCGTGCTTGCCGCTTTGCCAATGACCACCACCATGACCAATTCAACTGACGCATAAACCTCCACTGTAATCGAACCAAGTCGAGTAGGGTCATGATGGCTTTCTTATTGAGCCCAAAAAGCCCCGACTCTGCAAGTTTCACTATACCAACATGTCCAATGCCATAGAGAACAATCCCTGTAGCTGTTGTCACAATAATCATAGATCCAAAGACGATAGGAGCCACGGTTTCAATGGCGTTGTTTCCAATGGAATTAAAGATGGACACTGTCATTTCTCTCGTTGGTTTATGGAAACTTTCAGAGGCCATTTTCCCACGAATCCACCGAATGGAAAGGACAAACCCTTTTCCTACAATCCAAAGGGAAATATAAAGACCTTTGATGAAAAGTGACGCCAACGCCACGACTGCTGTCGTCCATTCTACGACTGTTGTATAGGCTCCATCGCGTCTCTCCAATAGTGCATTTTCTTTACCCACCGACACTTTCACATCAGTATCTGCATTCTCCAACGGCGCATCTTTGAAATTCGGTACTTCTCCAGATAGAATACTTTTAAGCACACGCTCGAGCTCGTAAAGAAGAACCTGCTTTCCGAGATAGTAGGTAAGATAGAGAAGGAGGGGAGCCATGACAAACAAGGACCAAGTAGGGAATACTTCAGGAAGGTCGTCATTTTGAGAAGCTGGAAAGTAGGTGCTAAATATACCTGCCTTCTTTTCTTCTCTTGGTGGCCATGTAAACGACAAGGACCGTCCGGTTAGAAACGCCAAAGATGCCGCAGAAGACTTGGATGCTGTGGAATACGTTATGCCTTGACCCCCCCAACTTCCGACAGGATCTGCAAGAGAGAAGAAAAAGCCCGCCAAGTACGCATAGTTTACAAAAAGGATGGCAAGAATAGACGATGAATTCAATGAACAGAAATCAAGAATCACAGTAAAAATACTAATAATACGGTCCTGACCTTTGGGACCTTCAAAAACGTGCAAAACGAAAGGGCCTAGAAGAAAAGATAATAGGGACACTAGGGAAAGAAGTCTGAGAAGAAAGAAAATGATCATTTTAATAGAGATGATGGTTTGTAGACATGTTTTGTTGGTAACAAAATAGGAATATAATACAGGAAAGAGCTGTATAAATTATGAAAATTATGCTTCCATCCCCACGCACCACGCTCACCGTACAATACGTTCCAACTTTTATTGTAAAAATGTATAAATCTAATCGTCAAGTCCTAGGCTTGGGACGGCCCCTAAAAAGTCGCCATTGCCATTTTGAATCAGATCATTCATATTCACACCGCCAGCAGCAAGATATCGCTCGCTCACACCAGTATTAATTGGCTTGGCCAGCAGTTGCTTCAATTGGAACCGTATGGCCCGTGCCTCTGACTTTGTCATGCCATTCCCACTGTTTCCATCTTCGCCATCACCATCTTCCTGCTTACCCTTGAAGCGGTGCTTTACTTTACTGTATCGATTGATGGCCTGGTCACCATCTCCCATACGCTCAACAGCATCTTCATATGCAATGCCAAGGTTATCGGCCATTTCTTTTAACCATTCGTCGTCCTTTTTAGCCTTCCCTTTGGCCATGGCCGCATCCGACAGCTTCTTTGCTAGATCCAATCGTTCTCGCAGCCGTCCTGCGATTCGTCGGTCTACATCTAGCGTCTTGATGAAAAAAGATGTGCTGTTCTTGGCAGCCTCCATACGTGTCTTATCGCCGCTCTTGGCAGCGGAGTCCGCATGGATCTTTGCCACCAATCGTCGCGTAGGGACAACTTCTTTGGGGGCACATAAAAGCACACTAATGCCGGAGCTGTCCGCACGAGCCGTACGACCGGAGCGATGCACATAAAAGTCGGCAGAGTTTGGGACGTGGTAGTGTACGACGGCATCAATGCCAGGAATATCCAAACCACGGGCGGCCACATCTGTAGCTACCATAATTGCACCACGGGCATGCTTAGCTGCCGTAAACTGCTCGACCGAACGCAATCTCTGTTTCTGAATCATATCGGAATGAAGCGCAATGGCTGGAAGGTTGAGATTTTGCAGCATGGGCGTCAGGCGGCGCACAGATCCAATTGAGTTGGTAAAGACAAGTGTCCGTTTTGATGGGAGAAGGAGAAGAAGCGTGTAGAGATAGAGATCCTTTTCCATGGCACCACATTGCACAAGACCTTCTTTTAGTTTCCCGGCCATCTGTGATACTGGATTGGCATCAATAAATTTAGGGATCTCTTCGCGGAAGTTAAGTCTTTTTAGCAAATGATCCATGGACTCTTTCTGGTCCATTAGGTCATAGCGGCCCTTTCCGGATAGCCTTTGTTGGAGACCTTTATTAAATGTAGCGGAAAATACCAGTGTCTGCCGTGGCCTTAACGTAAAACCATCCTCGCCCTCTTCTTCTTCTCCTTCTTCTTCACCATACTCTTTTTCATTGGTTTCCTGTCGGTCCAGTGCTAGAAGAATTTCCTCTGCTTCTTTAAAGTGGCCATCTGCCAGCAGACGATCAGCCTCGTCAATGACAAGGAAGGATAATGAGCGAAAAGAAGCCATCAAATCCGAGTTTGTGCTCAATACTTCCCATAAACGACCTGGCGTGGCCACGACAATGTCTGCTAGCTCCAATTGGCGTTGTTGTTTGTGTGTAGACAGACCACCCGTGACTGAGCACACATATGGTGCTTTTGCAAGAGCCTCACACAATTCTTTAATGTGCTTTGTGATTTGGTGTGCTAATTCACGCGTGGGAGCGAGAATAAGTCCTGTTGGCGGTGTATGCTCTCCCTCTTTTCGGGGCAAGCTCTTGAGCCATTTTTCCACAATGGGGATGGAAAATGCCATGGTCTTACCAGAGCCAGTAGCTGCCTTTCCTATAACATCGTGTCCAGCCATAATGTCTGGGATTGTCGAAGCTTGAATCGTTGTTGGCTTGGCAAATCCAAGGCGAGCTATGCACGAAAGCATGGGCTGTGAAAGTTGCAAGGACTCCCATGCAGACACATCAGCTTCTACTTCTGCATCGTCCACTTCAGTATCGGACAGCATGAAGAATCCGCCCTTGAGGACGCCTTCTTCTTCGGCAGATACTTTGGCTTTTTTGGGTAGCTCTTTTTTCGCCTCTGCAGTCTCTTTTCCTGTACCCTTTGACATAGACTTCGTCTTTTCATTCTTGTCCTTTTTTGGCTTTTGTTCCTGCTTCTTTGATTCTTCCTTTGCCTTTTTTGCTACCTCAAAGGGCGCCTCTTCGTCTTGAGATGCATTTGACATGTCATCGTTGAAGCCTTCGAATTCGCTTTCCTCTTCAAGCTGTGAGGTCACAAACTTCATCGTGTCTCCTTCTTGGACAAGATCAACGCCCTCAATCATCTCAAGCCCAAAGAACCCCTCGGCATCGCCAAACATTTCTGGAACATCCACTGCTTTCCATTTTAATTCGTCGGCTGTCACCACTTGACGAGTTCCCTTGGATGATTTCTCATTTTTTTGTCTCTTGGCACCACCTTGGGAAGCTTTTCCAATCTTTCGTTTCTTCAAAATAGGCGCCATATTTGCTATAAGAAGAACGTTAATGAAGTCCCGTGAATTGCCAATGCCCAGCAACTTTTTTAGTATCGATAACGATAAGTAGCCGGATTATGTAATGTTTAACGTGTCGCAGCCCAGAAGTACCTCTCAATGTACTTACTTATCATCCCACTATTAAATTCATCAAGTTAATTTATTCTCATCACAAAAAGCCCTTTTTTCTATACAAAATGGGAAAATCTTCCAAAGATAAACGCGATGCCTATTACCGACTTGCAAAAGAGCAGGGCTGGCGTGCCAGGAGTGCCTTTAAACTCTTGCAATTAGACGAAGGTAGGCAAAATGACAAACTATTCCCATCTGACATGAGAGAATTCGATTTATTTACTGGTGTGAAACGTGTGGTCGATTTATGCGCAGCCCCCGGGAGCTGGTCACAAGTGTTATCAAGAGTCCTCATAAAGGGTGAGAGCTTTGGGAGAAGTGCATGGCATGATCAAGAAGCCAAACTTCGCCAACATATGCTCGGCGTAGCAGGAAAAGAGACGAAGGAGGAAAGAGGAGAACATGAAACGCCAAGACTGGCATCCGAGGGCCATGACGATGAAAAGGTGAAAATTGTATCCATAGATTTACAGCCCATTAGCCCATTAGCTGGCATTATTACGCTACAGGCGGATATAACGCACCCAGCCACAGTCCCGCTACTCCTCCAGGCCCTAGACCCCGACACCATTAGTGAGTCACTCTCATCACCGGTGGACCTGGTCTTGAGCGATGGGGCCCCAGACGTCACGGGTCTCCATGACCTCGACATGTATGTCCAATCACAGCTGTTGTTTGCAGCCCTCAACCTGGCCTTATGCGTTTTGAAGCCAGGCGGCAAGTTTGTGGCCAAAATCTTCCGTGGACGGAATGTGGATCTTTTATTTGCGCAGATGAAGCTCTTTTTTAAACGGGTCATTGTAGCAAAGCCTCGGTCGTCTCGTGCCAGTAGTGTGGAAGCATTCATTGTCTGCCTAGAGTTTGCACCACCAGTCGGATTCAAGGCGAGTCTAGAGAGGCCTCTTGGCGCTGACGACTTGGCAGACATGCTAGAGACGCAAAAAACGGAACGGGAAATAAAGCCAACGGAGTCGGATGCTATTGTGGAAGTCGCCCTTGAAGATTTACGTCCGTCACCGAAGCACACATGGATCGCCCCCTTTATTGCTTGTGGAGACTTATCTGCTTTTGATTCGGATGCTTCCTACTGCCTACCAGAGGATTACGTTTCGCTTGATCCTGTGCAGCCCCCTACTGCACCTCCGTATAGACGTGCCCTTGAGATGAAAAAGGCAGCCGGCGGAGCTTACGGGAAAACAATGTCATGAGTCATAATGCAAAAAAGAAAGGGTTGATTTTTCATAAAACAAGCCACAAATCGTATCATTAGTTGGGCATTGGTAGAATTGCTAGCCCACCATGTAAGATGTTGCCACCTAAAATGGTGTACGTAAAAGTCGTTATTTTTTCTTCAGCCATTCATGTGGTATCAACCCATGCAGTTATCTTATGCGTTTCGTGAACGTTGCCTTGGGACAGCCCAAGACAAACAGAAAAAAAGAGAAAAAAAGAAAACTTTTTCCATGGCCGATCAACAAGAATTCATAACTACAAGCCCTGTGGGTACGGTGCCATCTTACGCATGTCATCATTCTTTAGTGGCATATGGCGCTATAAAGAATTGAGCGTGTGTGGTGTTAAAGAGAGGGTGGTGGTGATTTACCAGGACACTCTTGCCCCCTAAACACAATGGAAAGCTATATCGAGCACATAACAAAATAAAAGAGAAGGTTTGCGTGGAAAGGCGCTACACTGACAATCCGCTTGGAAATACCAAAAACTAAAAAGTAATACAGTCCACCTAGAAAAAAAAAGATCACCATGACTTCATGGGATGATTAGGAAAAGGGTGGCTCAATTCTTAGCGTGTGTTCATGGTGGCGCCCCACTCTCTTTACCGATTTGAAGTGTGTATGGCCCATGAAACACTTTTCCAGATCTTACATGCTTCTCTACTTGCACGAAGGAAGATAATTTTGCAAATCGTCGCCAGTTAAAAATTATTGAAGATGGTGGTTTTTCATGAGGGGAAAAGCCCACAGGCTTTCATGAAATTGGGTAAATGGCAATCTGAATTTGAATTAAAAAAAGTCTACAAAGAAAGGCGTCAAGTCCGTATTTGCCACCACATGAGACGTTGAAGATGTCTTTTGGGGGCTTCGCTAGCGTCGCGGGTTTTCGACTTCAAAAAAGTCACTTTCCAGATCAAGTTAGCATTTTCGGGGATAGTTCTTCTGTTGAGTGATCTGCTTTCCAAGTGTAAGAAAACATTTCGCGGCCGAGACACGTTACCAACGGCGGGGTTTTGCAAAAAAAGAAGGAGAGAATGTAACGAGGACGTTTCAAGACTTCATTTGTTCATACTGTTTAGAAGAAAACGTTGCTCAAGGTGGTGGGGGTAAAGTGTGTGGTTGGTAAGAAAGATACTTCTTGGCCATCCATACTCTCGCAAGGCGTTGATACCTTCCAGGTTAGTAAAGGAAAGTGTTATTTATAGAAAAAGTGAACGAAAAAAAAGGGTTTTCAAACTCACGTTGCTCATGGGCATATCTTTTAAAGCCATTGGTGGTTGTGGCCGGTCATGTAGTAAAACCGCACTCCAGTCAGGGACATTTTCCATCCAACCATCGAAAATAGAGCTAGATGATGTATCCGAACAACTGAGTCCAGTACTTTGGACGTTTTCACTGTGCACTTTGTTCGAGATAAGGGCATGACTACGCCTGTCCACAGGAAATGGTGACTGTAGTCGTAAAGGAGAAGCATCTGTTGGCGAAGCCAGCGATGATTTTAATGTAATACATTGCGCGTGTGGTGTATCGGGTGTTAGCGGCGATAGCTCTGTCGATGATGGTGATGATAAGAGGCTATGCAGCGGGGGTGATCTCATGAGTGATGTTTCTTTTTGTAATAGTACGTCTGATTGACGAGTCGCATAATAGGCAGTGGCTGCTGATATAGATGATAGCGTGGCGGATTGCTTTTTAGGCTTATGTGGGCACGAAAAGCCTACATCCTTTCCAGGAATGGTGAGGGCAATATCGCCCATTCGACGTTGGAAGTCTTCGAGCCGACGCTTTACCTTTTTCCCTGGATGGTCAGCATAGTAAAGAATGACATTCTTCTTTTGCTTACGGTAGTTTCTCTGGGCAATTCGATTTTGTATGCGCCTTCGCTCGGAAATGTTCGAGACTCGGCTCCAGTCGTCGCTTTCCTGAATAGAGACAATGGGCGAGACCAGCTTAATGTCTTTCTTTGTAGGAGCCGTTGCCACAGGTGAACTGGGCTCAAGGCAGTAAGAGTGTAGCGACATGTTGCAAAAAACGAGAAAATTAGCGAAATTTTTTATGTCGTGTAGGGGGGCATTTATGTATTTTACGACCTTCCTAGTGCATCTTTTTGTAAACTTTATAAGTTATTGTATCTCGTCCGGCCATGATGGATCTGCACGGCGAATTACGTACAGCCAACTCTCCGGGCTAAAGAATACCTGTGTTTTTTTACATTCATCGTGAGGAGCCCGTTCTGGGGTACTGTACAAAGCCGAGGTTCATTAATCGTCTTGTAGCGAGCCAAATATTATTGCAGACCATTTACTATATCTACATATTATATTTTATTCTAGTTTGCCTCCGCACTTAATGCCATAATTATCAATGATCACGCTATGATATCGAGGTTTAGTATCTTAGGTGTATGACTTGCACGGGGAATGCCATCTAAATATTACACCTGATCCGTCATTGATCAACGCCCAAGCTTTCATCATTCCAATTATTGTCATACAAAATTGTACATCTATAAACTTCTTATAGATGGGTTTATGACTGATGAGAAGAGTAATGAACTAGGGCTTTTCTATTCTCACAAGAGCTGCGAAGGACTAGTTTGAACCATGATACATAATATATGATCATTTTCCAAGATGTAGCTTTTGATCTTATGGCGATCATACAAAAGAGCTTTCTGCATAGAAGCACACCTTTGGAGCCGAATGCACGGGGTCCTCCCACATGCAAATCATTCCGACGTATCACTTCATGCCAGCAGCCAAAGGCTTCCCCAAACTTGGGATGGCATGTAAGATACACAGCGGCTTGACGTCCAAAGGCTCCCGCTCCATGCAGCTAAGCGCGTGGCCTTGATTGGACAAAGGAACGGATCCAGAACAAAAAGTCTATTGCGCTTACACTTGCAGATGTAAAAGCACGCAATGGGATCGCTCGATGCTTACAGTTTTTACAGAACGGCCTTTTCAAAGGCACTTTGCTACGATGATTTTCAACAAGCTCCCGCGCTTACGAAAAAGCACTGTAAGACGGCCATTGAGAAAATATGTCCACAGGAAGATATTTGCGACAGTGAAAAAAAATGCTGGCGCTTAATGAACTGAACCCGGGCTCGCATAAATGTTGCACAACTATGTTGCATAGCGCAATGGGAATAACTTTATGCATATAGTTGCTAGTACATAACAAGAATTGGAACTTGGAAGCTTTCAATGACCCCGATTCTATACATATGATGATAATAAATATGAGAGTCTATTTAGAGTAGCTCTAGCCTACTTCTGTGTGTAATATGAATTGATCTCTTAGAGATGCTCATTCCCTCCTGGAGAGATATAATTCTGATAAATAAGAGTTAGACCTTTATTGTAATGATGGCAATGAGCAAAGGTATGCAGTCCCATTGCAACGCTAAAAACACAACGCTAAAGTAATGAGTTGAAGGACAGATGCAATGGAATATAGAGAGTCATGGCTATACGCCTGCCCAGCCTTTCCCTGCATACTAGGTAGGTAGGTAGCCACATTGACTCGGCCCGTGTTTCCACATGGCTGACCTTTCTTACGCTTATGAAAGCTTTCTTTTTTGTAAAAAGTGAACATATTAAGCGACAATGTATTACATTCTTATTATCATTAGCCGCGATCCAGACAAATGATTTACAAAACGGTGAGATTTAGATGGCGTGAGCCGCGCAAAACGGATGTAAGAAGTGTCTGTCTGGTGGTGAGTATGGGGGCGAGATTGGGGGTTTCAGCGTGTAGCTGACATGTGAAGATGTCAGGTCAGATGGCCAACGACGAATGAAATTTTCCTTGGCAGCGAAATACGACAGCACGCCTTCGGTATGCCAATAGATATCTTGCTTTAGTTGTCCTTGAACAGCCGTGACATGGCTTTGCATTGATTTTTTGACACCATTTCCCCCTCACAGTAGATAAGAAAGGACTAATGAACAATTGTGCATAAAGATACAGTTTTAAAAAGCGAATTAAAAAATGCCGGCGTATAGCACAAGAGCCGCTCAATGACTTGCGTCAAAAAAAAGGATAAAAGGATAAAAGAGAAAATAAAAAAAAGAAAATAAAATCTACGATGCGCTCAGTTGGCTAACCCCTGTACTTGAGGATCTGGGCATACAGCGCATAAACTTGAGCTCGTACGCACTCGGCCGTCTCGATCTCACTCTCCATTTCGTCAAAAGCAAAAAAAAATGGCTCGACGGTGTGGTCCAGTCATCGTATTTCTTTTCCGCGCTTCCCCGTAAAGCCACGGTAGAGCTTACAGGCGTAAGCCCCAAGGCGCGAAGGAAATTTTATGTATTTTATCGATCGGTAAGAAAAAAAGCAACTGCCCTTTCGGTAGACGTGCGTCCTCAAGAACCACGTATATAATCCATCATCCCCAATCCGAATGAGAGGAAAATATTATAAAATTATAAGAATTCCCAGTCCTGTTTCTCTTTCTTCCCATCTCCTTTCATCATTTTTATTACTACATATATTGCCCACATTATCTTAGCCTCTCCCATACTTGCAACATAGTCTTCTCACAACTCTTACCAGTACATACCTACACAATCAGATTTACTTGTGAGAACAATCATAACGCAAGATGAACAACATGCACCCCATCCAGAACTACAGCGGATACTCCACGGGCTACGGTCCATACCCAACGCGCCCCATGCCAGTCTCCTCCATGGGGCATGGCTCGATGGCCGGTATCCCTCGCAGTGATAGTGATGGACAGAAGAGTGCACACGGAAAGCATGCAAAGCCCGGTGAAGACTGGACCATGGTCCCTGATCTGAAAGAGCGTCGTCGTATTCAGAATCGTATTGCTCAGCGAAAGTACCGTACGTATTTGAAAAATGCCATAAATGGAATTGAAGGCTAACAGGAAATAGGTGAAAAGACGCGTCTAGCAAAAGCCACGGGCGAAAAGGCCACTCAAAGTGGCGGTATTACCAAAAAGCGAAACGACCCCAAGAGAAGCGCACAATTGGCGCAGAGCATTGGAAGAAGTATGGGCGCTACTGTTGGCCACTCTATGTATGGAAACAGTGTTTTCCCATCATCGAGCACTCCACACAAGCCCGCTTACCACAAGCCTTTGACCATCCACGGCCAATTCACACCCCCCATGACTGACAACAGAGATATGGAATATGATGATGTCAAGGAATCTCTTCCGGGAAACCCATACAGCTCGTATCAGGGCTACCCATACCAGCAGAGCGGCTTTGCACCCATCTCGTCCTTTGACCGCCGCCCATCGGATGGTAGTGGCACATCCAACCCATACACAAACTACCCCTACCCACCTACCTATGGCCACTCCCGCGACATTAGCAGCAGCAGCTACGAAGCCCCTGCTACCATTGCACCCTCTTCCACCATGTACAGTTCAGGAAACATCCTCCCAGCAATCAATGGCCTCCAGTCCCAGTCCCAAACACGCCCCTCTGCTGCTTCCACCATGTACCCCTCATCCAACACTCCCAACGTACGTTGATATTATTACTTTCTTTCTATGCATATACTAATAACTTTAGATGTCTGCTTTTGACCCAAGAATCATTGGCGAGAGCTCCGCCCCCAAGACAGACTCCGTCACAGAAGTCCTCTCGACCGTGCAGCCAAGAAACCTCTACCCATCACCATCACAGTCGCATGCTGTGTTGAACTCACCCAAGAGCGATTAAGCCCTCTGCTCAATCTGTACTATACATTGGTTTTTTTTCATCTTTTTTTTTGCTTAGTCTTTTACATGGAAAATCGGGATAGTGGGTTATGATGCGTTTCACTTGTTTTTTCTTTTACAATATGAATGGCGAGGAGTTTACGGAGGGGATCATGGTTGATAGGCTTTATTTTTTATAAAAAAAGTATTCCTGCTTTATTTCTTTATAAAAACTTCTCTTTGAGCAAGTACAATGCCCTCGCGCACGTCGTTTACGCTCCCTTTTGTGCCATTTTTGCGCAAACACGTCGCACATGCACGAACGCACGCGTAGGGCATTGAACCCATATTTGCTAGACGGCCCGAAACGTGCGCCTTCCCACCCAATGAATGTAGTACACAGCGTGCACGCCACATGCATATTCTCCAGTGCGGTCAAGCCAGGCTATTCCTGGTCGCGTCTTTCTTTCATGGTGCTTTTTTCACTTATTGACGAACTCTATTTTTAACCGGACCCCAGCTGCCGGATCACCACGGCAACGCAGCGAATGGAATTATGGAAGCGCTTACTACTCTGGCAAGTATTGCATCGACATCGACTTCCACTGTGTACTGGTACCTGCAAGGTACTCAATGAGCCCTTTTCACAGTCACGTGTATGCTTCAGCAAATAAAAGAGGGAAAAGACACTCGAGTTGGAAGACACCAACCCAGCCTCTCAACTCAAGGCAGGGTTAGTGTGGCTAGCCGGAGAGAGAGCATGATCGGAATTGTCGAGAACTTTGGAATATAATAAATGAAATTATGCTTCAGAGAGCGGTTTCTCATCTCTTCTATCTACTCTATGTTTTGGCAGCGCTATTGATGGTACTCGGTATGAATGATCATTTATAAGGAATGCACATTTATTTCAATGGATAAATTTAACTAATAACTCAAAATTTCTATCAAAAGTTACAGCTGTGAAAAGGCAATGAGGGCGATGGTGGCGGCTATGAAAGGACTAATCACAGAAACATCCTTGTGAATACCAAGTGAGTCCATGCTTCCCATAGCTAGTTTTTGAATCTTATTTTGTTAGTTGTAAACTATTAATGGTGAAAAGAATACGTACGTGCACATATCCGTCACCGCCACATGTCTCGTCAGGCTCGCCTGCACATGGAATCGAGCAATGGCTCATATTGCTAGCAGGAGGGAGGTCCTTGATGGAAGAAGAGCATAGGCATGTGTCACCACCGGTAAAGCTGTAATACATATAGCCATTGTATTCGATAGGCATCTGTAGCATGCACGTTTGCATACACGCATCAGTGGTGAGTGTGTTATCGGAAAAACTACCATCAACGGGAATAAGGTCGGAAAAATTGGCTTTTTTAGATTCGTAGCAGCCAACATCGGTAAAGGGGTTACTAGCCATGCTAGTGGCAATCAAGGCTGTTAGGAAAGAAATTGCTAAACGCATTCTTAGAAAGCAAAAGTAATGGGCATAAAAATAAATGGTGGATGGAAGATGCAGAAGAAGGAGAAACGGTGTCAGCCATTAAATTCTACCAAATCTATCTTTATCAAGACTTTAATCAATATGCGCCAGCTTATATTGATAGTAGTAGCTTATATTGAAGCGCTCAAGCGCCTCTTTGATAATACCACACTGAAGCTCGTTTTATCGCACTCTACAACGATTACTTTGGCTTTTCATATTATGTCCTCTTACCTAGTAATAGTGTTATTTGGTAATATAGAATGTGGGTAAGTTTCGGCCTTGGAGTCATGAGCACCCATTCTATCAGTTTTCGATGGACATATTTTACAGACTTTGAGTTATGTAGGAGACAATATTATACATAATTGCAAATTACATCTACCATAAAGCAACGAGAACGAGGGCGGAAGTCATTAAAGACACAGCTACAGAAGCACCCATATAGCTGCCAAGAGAGTCAGAGGGATCAATAGCCATCTTGTAGATCTGCAATTGTTAGCAATTTCTATAACATGGTAGTGGTGAAAAAAATACGTACGCGCAAATAGCCGTCACCGCCGCAAGTCAAGCCGTCACGTCCGGAGCATGGAAGAGAGCAATGGCTCATATTACTGGCAGGGGGGAGATTGCCCAAGGTGCTGGAGCAGAGACAGGTGTTACCACGAGTAAACCCAACATAAACTACGCTGTTGGCACCATGTGGCTCACTCATTAAGCAAGACTGCACGCAGTCGTCCTGGGTGGTGGCGTTACTGACCTCGCTATTATCACCGGGCATGGGGTTCGTGAGCCCATTCACGGTAGTCGAGAAGCAGCCCATATCAGTGGTAATAACGGTGGCCATGCTAGAAGCAGCAAAGGCAGTTAGGAAAGCAGTTCCGATACGCATTTTGAGTAATAAAGGATGAGTTCTAAAGAATGGAAAGGAAAAAAGTCAGTGGGGTGCTGAAGGAAAAATATAAAAGCCCCTGGGCAAGTATTGCTGCCCATTCTTTCTTACTCTCATCACGAAATGCGGACAGTATGATAGCATGCAGTATGATGAAGGCTTATAGACGCCGGTAGCTACCTATGTAGATTCTTTGAAAATATGATATTATAAAGAAGCCTTTGTAGTATAATGTATCACTCTTCTCTTATCGTTGACCATGCTCCCGACTTTTTTAGATGATGAATACTATTGATGTACAAAACATGCTAGAAACAAAGCAAAATGACTACATAAAAACATGGCTCAAATATGTACATCCAAACTAAAAATACACGCCTATTTTCCTCTCATCCGCTTACTGTTGGGCGCATCTCCGTCATTTCGTGTTCGCTTATTGCCTGGTTGGAATGGCTCCGCCGCTGCATTCAACGTATTACCATGCCCACCCGCTGGACCTCCTCTGCCACCACGACCACGTGGCGGCTGGTAGATCCCACCACGACCACGAGCACCTCCACGACCTGCAGCAGGGGCTGCACTGCGGAGTGGGGCTACGCCTGGGCCTGACGGCTGGCCAGCACCACCCTTGGCGGCTTTGGGTGCTGATGCCGCGGCGCCCTGTGAAGCCTGTGCAGCTGGCTTCGCTGGTGGCGCAAAGGGATTTGGCGTGGGCGTCGTTGGGGCCATGTGCGATGCATGCCCTGATGCAAACGGATTGGAAGGCCCAGTAGGAGCAGAAATGGGCGCAGTGCTCGTCTCAGCATCCGCGGCTAGTGCCGGCTCTGGCTGCGCAGCCTTAGGTGTAGGCTGAGCAGTAGCAACGGCAACTGGAGCTGTAGCCTGAACCGGGACTTCATCAGTCGCTAAGGCCGTGCTCTCAACCGGTGTTAGTGCTGGAACATCAGCAGCAGCTTGAGGGGCAGCATCAGGAGCTGCTACGGGCGTGGCCTCGCTTGCTACTGCTGGCACGGGTGCTCCTGCAGAAGTGGGAGGTGCAGAAGATGCCACGATAGGCACCACGGTAGTAGACGGCGATGGCCGAGGCACTGGAGCAGCCTTGGCATCCTTGGCAATCACCCACACTTCACCAACAGGACGCTCGGGTGTCTCTGTGGCAGCTTCTGATACGATATCAAGACGTGTCGTGGCTGTTCGAAGCTTGTTTTCAGCCATACTGATGCGCAACTGTGACTTCTTTTCCGCCAAAAGTTGACCACTCTCACGTGCACCGTTCACCTTAGCCTCATACTCCTGTCGCAACGTGTCTATTTCCTGCTGCGACCGCTTCGTCTCGGCGTCGAGCTTCTTCTTGAGGTTGCTGGACAAGACACTGCGGATGGTGGCATTCTCAGAAAGCAACTTGCGCGTGTCTGCTTCGCTCAACTTGGAAAAGTCCATTGTGGCCGCGGCTGCTGCCGTCACGGGCATGGTACCATCAACGGGCGATGCTGTCTTGTGCTCAGCTTCCCAAATCGTACGCTCCTGCACCATTTTCAAGTCGAACTCGGCCTGAAGCTTCTCCTTTTCCTCACGCAAACGATGATTCAAGGCGTTCTTCATTTTATCAGACCGCTCCTTGAGCGTGCTTTGCATCGTAGCCTCTGCTTTGGCCTCGGCTTCCACGGCACGGGCTTCCAGCTGGGCCATCTTCTCCGAAACATCTGCATTGACAGCCACTTCATTCGACATTTCCTTTTGTGTCTCTCCCGTCTCGTCGATGGCCATGGCATCTTGAGAGACAGGCGATGTCTTTTGCGCTTCTTCTAGCATTACCCTGGCATTAACAAGCTCAGCCTCAACAGCCGTCTTCTCCACACGGACCGTTTCCAATTCGGCACGAAGCTGCTCAATTTGCGCAAGCGAATCCTCAGGAGCTGCCTCTGCCGGCGCCGCATTTCGCAATACCTCCATTTCATCCTTGGCCGCTTTCAGCTCGGCCTGAGCAGCAGAAAGGCTCTGCTCCAGCTGTGCTATTTGCGCTGTCTGCTTGCCGTCGGCTTTGGGCGCTGCCTTGGCGGACTGGGCAGCCTGTGCCTCTGCCTTGACTGTCGCCAACTGCTTCTCCAGTTCAGTTTTTTGGGCCTTGAGCTCCTGGATTTGGCCAGACTGTTCCCGGGCCTTGTCCTTGGCCTGCTTGATCAGCTTCTCACGCGTGTTTTGCCACTGTGTACGCTCCGTTTCATGCGCGCTTTCCATCTCAGCTACACGGCTACGAAGCTCTGTCTCTGTTGCCTGAAGAGTCGTCCGTTCAGCCTCGAGAGCCGACACGGTTGCCTGGAGATTCTCAATCTCCTGGGGATCGGCCTGGCCGTAGCGAGAAAGAATCGACTCTGTACGTTTCTGCCACCGTCCACGGTCCTCCTGGAGCTGCGTGATCTGCTGCTCGGCAAACGTTTTGGCGGACTCGAGCTCAACAATCTTCTCGCCAAGGGGGGCCATTTGCTCACGCAACTGCTGGATGCTCTCGTCGCGCTCCTTCACCTGAGTCTGTGCTCTCTGGCAATCCGTACGAAGCGTCACATTGCTCTCCCGCAAAAGATTAATCTCGTTTAGCTTGTCAACCAGTTCACGGTGCGTCTGGTCAGAGCGCGTGGCCTCCACCTGGGCCGTACGCTGCTGTTCCAGTCGAAGATTGGTGTCGTCTAGTTGCGATTTGGCATAGTCGTATTGTTGCTGAAGACGCTGGGCTTCCTGTGTCTTGACGTTCAGCTGCACCTCTAGGATTTCCTTTTCGCGGCGCAAGTACGTCACCAGTTCCGATAGACCAGAAGAGTCGCTGTTACTGACTTCAACATTGTGGCCTTGCTGAAGAGTCGTAATCTGATCCGTGACACGCTCGAGCTGCTCGCCAAGCAACTTGTTCTGCGCATCCGCATCCTGTCGCCGAGCACGTGTCTCCAGCAACTCCTGCTCGAACTGGGCACGACGCTCCTCCCAAGAGCTCTCGTTCTGCGATAGCGCCACTTTAGCAGCCTCTGCCTCGGCCCGGAGACTAGCCACTTCTGTGCGGAGTTGATTGTGCTCGGCTCGAAGCTCCTGAAGCGACTTTGTGGCGTTGGCATGCTTCACAAGCTCCTGCTCATAGTTTTGCTGTGCAGAGGCAGCAATGGCCGCTTGCGCACGGAGATCCGACTGGTGGGCACGACGCTCTTCTTCATGGCGTCCATGGTCAGCACGAAGGCGCTCTGCTTCTGATTCAAGTAGACGACGCTCATCGGCAGCACGACGAGCCATCTCCGGCTGGGCATCGCGAATCTCATTCAGCTCATTGTTGGCAGACGATAGTTCTTCCGTCAAAGCCGTCACCTTGGCCTCTAGCTCACGCGTCTTTTCCGTCTTGGCGTTGAGAGCAGCGTCCATTTCCTCCCGGAACTGTTCTTGCGTCTCGGTTAAGTCGTTCAGGGACTTTTCCGTCTCGGTGGCAAGGTTCTTGTAGCTTGTCGCCTCGCTCCGAGATATGAGGAGGTTCTGGCGCAATGTTTCCAGCTCATGGTGGGCACTCTCAAGGTCCTCCAGAACACCAGCTTCTATGTCACCCTGCGTAAGAGGCTGCTGGATGACACGACTTTCGCGTTCGCGGATCTGGTCTGTCAACTGACTCACACGGGCTTCGAGATGATCACAGTTGGCCTTGGCAGTTGCTAGCTCTTCCTTTGCCGTAGACAAAGCCGAAGTCAGAGAATCAATGCGTTGCTGGGCCTGCTGGGCCTCAAACTCCTTACGCAGCTGTAGTTTCTTTCCCTCTTCCACCTCGTCGGAAAGCTTGCGTCGAACCGCCGACACGTCACTTTCGAGCATCGTTACACGCCCTTGTAGACTTCGCTTCGTCTCGGAAACAGACAGTTCGCGCTCATTGAGAAGCCGTTGGAGATCGGATACGAGGGTGTTGAGCTGTGTCTTTTCTTCCTGGAGGGACTCATTGTCAGCCACCATGCGGCTCTGGATATTCTGCGTGAGGGACTTTTCGGCCTTGAGATTGGCGTTCTCGTTACGCATCGACTCCAAAATGCTGCGAGCCTCTACCAGATCAATGGCAGCTTGTTGCGTCACCAGGTCCTGCCGAGATTGGGACTCGGACATGGCCTGGCTCTGCTCGCGAAGCAGACGGTTATCGCTTTCCAGTGTGGCATAATTTGCCTTGAGCATGTCGTAGCGCTCTCCAGACAACGTCAGACGGCTTTGGAGACTCGATGCCTCCGCCCGAAGAGAGTTGCACTCGCTAGTGAGTCTGACGGCCTCGGAACGCATCGTCTCACGGTCAATGGATTGCTCGTGGCGGTACACGTCAAACTGCTGCTGAATCTCACGGAGAGCGGCCGTAACGTCGCCGTTGCTTTCGGACGTGGGCTTGTCCTCTGTACGGCTTCGTTCCTGGACAAGACGACGGTACATATCGCGCTGAGAAATGCAAATCTTCATCTGACTGGCAATCTTGCGGCCCTCGTCGTTGAGACGCTCGACCGTGTCTTTGAGCTGAGCAAGTTCTTCGCGGTCCTGCTCGGCCTGTGCTGTGGCCGCCAGCGCCTCCTCGCTCTCCATTTTTGCTGCCAGCTCGCGCGTCATGTGCAAGAGCTCTGCGTTTTGTGCTTGGAGACCAGCAACGTCCTTGAACACGACAAAGCGCTCGGAAATAAACTGCTGGGTGTCTGACTGGCCCGCCATGGACTCTTTGCTGATCTCCCCACGCTCCAGGCGGGCATACTGCTCTGCTTCTGCAGACGTCAGCGCGTTCATGCCCTTTTCCTTTGCTTGCATGTTGAAGACGAGCATCTGGATCTGTGTCGACAGGTCACACATCTGCAGACGAAGAATAGACAGCTCAGCCTGCGCTGCTGCTTTGTCAGACTCTGCCTTCTTGGCAATTTTCTTGGCCTCGTCGCGTTCTGTGTACGAGCTCTCCGATAGACGGGCCATTTCGTCCTTTTCGTACATGAGACGCTCGATGTCCTGCTGCAACCCAGACATCTCAGGACCCTTAGCTTCCAATGCCGTCATGATGTCGTCCAGCTCGTCCTCGAGCTTTTTAGCACGACGACGCTCGCGCTGGAGCTCGCCCTTGGTGTTGTACAGCTCCTCAATGGCCTGTGTAGCCGAGATGCTGGTCCGACCACGCAAAATAGACAAAGGAGTAAGTCCTCCTAGCGAGCCTGGCGTGGTAAATACGCCCTGTGTTCCTTGGGCAGTACGGGGCGTATGTGGTGTCCCAGAGAAGGGAGAGGCAGCTCCTGCCGGTGCTGCGCTAGAATGCAATCGCTCAAGCTCCTCCTCGAGCTCTTCCACTTTGCGTTCTGATGAGAGAAGCTCTTGTCGCATCTCTTCCATTTCCTGCACGGCCTGTTTTACCTCGCGAGCGCTTTCTTCCTTGACTTGGTCGAGACGGAGTTTGTGCATGTCAGTCTGCTGCTCCTTTAGATTGACGAGCTGTGTCGATGCAGCAAGCTCATTTCTAAAGTTTTCCTCGGCACGCGCTGCTGACTCCTGTAGCTGCTGCACCTTGGCCAGGGCATCGTCAGTCTTTTTCTGTGCCTCTTCCAGACGTGTACGCAGATGCTTCTCGTTACGTTCACGTGCGTCTGCCCTGGATCTTGCCTCTTCGTACTGGCTCTCCAGCTCGGCCACACGCGTCCCCTTTTCACGACGCAGCTTCAGTGCTTCGTCACTCTTTGTCTTGAGCTCGTTCTCCATCCACGTATTGGTTTTGCGCGCAAACTCTGCCTCTTGTTTAGCAGATTGCTCCCGGAACTGTGCTGATTTGACGGCTGTCTGGGCTGTTTGCACAGCTTGTTCCAGGCTTGAAACTTGCTGCTTCAATGCCATTGTCTGCTCGTGCTGCTTCTTGAGCTCCTCGCCAAGCTCAGCATTGACGGCTGCCTTGGACTCTACAACTGCCAGAATGTCGCGGTTTGACTCTTCGAGAGACGCATTTCGTCTTTGCAGCTGTTTTACCTCGTCGCCGTACGTCTGGTTTGCAGACTGCAGCCCGGCTATCTGCGTCTCCAAAGCATTGCGTCGCGCATCTATCGTTAGACATGCATTTCCATGGCAGAAACATACCGCTTTCGTCAAGTTTCTTTTTTGCTTCTGCTGCTTCTTTCTTGCTTTTCTCTGACGCTTCCTTGAACTCGCTCAAGCGCGTCTCCGACGTCCGCACAAGGTTCTCAATCTCAATCCCTAGAGACAGCTTCTCCGAGAACAGCGCGTCGTGCTCGCGGCCTTTTGCAACAACTGCTTCGAGAATTATCGTCACCAATTCAGCTGTCGGAGCTGTCACAGCGGTCGACAGGCTCGTCTCTGCCACACCTAGGTGTGCCGACAAGTATCCCACGTCCACCGACATGGTGAAAATGTGTGTGTACTAGTAAAAATGAAGTCGATGGTCTTATTGCGTTGTGCTCCTTCTCTTCATTGACGGGAAAAATAATTTTTTATCGTGTCGAATAGCGCCTTCCGCGCGTCTGCCATGTCAAGAGGAACATAGTTACCTTGGCGCGCTCCCAGCCAATCACACGCAAATGGGCCTCAGACAAGCTGCTGATATAAGCAAATCTCACAAGACCTGGTCACGTGTTGCTTACTGGCAGCTCCGCACTCTGACAAGCTGAGCCTTTGCGGCGCTTTCTTTGGCGGCTTTATCGATGCTTCCATTGTAAAAACTATGATGGATTCTCTGATTAAGAATACGAATGCCTAAAATTCTACTGATCAATGGCCGGCATAATGTCCACTTTTTCATGGCACCGATTGAGGAGCTTATTGACTGGCACGCTAAGCTCGGTAGCCTTTCTTTGTCTAGACTTTCCACATTGTTATGACAATAGTATTGAAGACCTAGAAGACTTTGATAGATGTAAGACTGTCAATGAGAATATTCACTCTCTCATCTGTCGAATATTAAAGTTTACGCGCTTATTACGCATCCAATTCCGCCATGCCTCATAACGTCCATCTTCATGCTCACCTGCAGGCCATTGCTGGAGAAATCCAGGGCATGTATTCTTGAGCACCTTGGGGATGCCGTGCCATGCAAACCGGGCATTCGCAGACATGTACACCGCATCCCCTGACCGTATTCGTAACAGCACATAGGGCTCCTTTTCAGATATCTCTTCTGTTGCAGACATGTTTGTCGGCGCCACCATAAATAAACCGTCACAGCCAAAACTTAGACTGATAAGCCCACGGGCTGTCTCCTCCGACACATCACGGTGGATCTTCATACTATCCCCTGGTGAATAAAAGTTGACAATTGCCGCTTGTGCATCTGTATCGGGAAAAAGGCCTGCTAAAAGCTTGGCCAAGTCTACTGGGAATCGTGGAATTGATGTTTCATCACCTTCTTCAGCATCATTTATGGATCCATGGACACCACCTGCATATACTCGGTTCGTCCAATCATATTGGCCACCAAGTGTTACCCAGCTCAGCCTCCTCTCCAATACTTGCTGAATAGACAGCAAGTTGTGTATATTGCTGTCCTTTGGATGGAACGTGCCTGGATCCTTTGGGTTCGAGCAATGTTCCTTTTTCGGTGGTGGGTATGTGAAGAAGGATGTTCTGTTTTCTGGATAGGGCACGTGGTAATGTGGATGGATATTTGTCAGATGTCGTGGGTTGCTCAAGTCTCGGTGGACTATTCGGTCAAGAATTCTCTTTTGGACTCTTTGAGGCACAAGGTTGGGAATCACCAGAAGACCTGGAAGAAGGTGATGGTAGTAAACCGGTACATCTTGGCAATCTTGGTCTGGATCTTCTGTCACAATATCACCATCTACGGGACTTTTGCGGGAAAGAAACTCTTTGTAAGCATCTGCCACTCTTTTACCAGGCAGCATGCTGTGAACTTGAAACGCTCCCCGTCCATTTTTTCCCTCGCCATCAACCTCATCAATATCTCCGCTGGCAATAATAGCCTCTGCTGTAGACTTTGCATATTCCTTCCATTTTCGCCGAAGGTATTCAGATGGCTGCTCATGGGCATCTAAACTTGTAATGTCTACCGTCATCGTATCAGCAGCAAATTGTGACGCCATCTTTGGTGGGAGAAAGCCAGCAATATTTTTGACCGCTTTTATGTAGTGCCGTTTAAATGCACATCATGAAAAGCGGTCAGCTAAAAAGGTGGAAGGATGACTAAGATGGACAAAATACCCCTGAAACGCTCATAAACGCGTTCATGGCATTTTTACGTAGGTGGCTCTTTGGCCAATGAAATCCCTTGGTTTCATTTACCATTTCATAACTTCACTATGCATTCTTATGCTCAACCAACAAGTAAACAAGCACGCCTTCAGAAAAGCTTGTGGCTCCATGAAGAGGTTAGCATGAGAACTCCATCATAAAAAGACCAAAGTGTACACGGTGAGCATCTACATAGCACTTTGCAAACTAGCACATATGTAGTATGTATATCTGTTGGTGTGATACTCTGCTACAAGTTGTGCTCGTTGCACAAAACGACCATAGAAGAGTGACATGAACCAAGTTATTGCCGGCTTTTTCGAAAAATAAAAAAAGTTTTCCTAGACGGCTTCATTGAGCATGGTAACACTGCCGTTGCTACCATTGTAGGATACCTCGCTGTCTATGTGTGTTTTTGCATTCTCTTCATAACAATAAGAACACCGCCTAGTGATTTTCCAGCCAAAACGCTTCAAGTGAAGTGGATCCCGCGTCAACAACGTCAACATCAAAAGTTGCTCTTCTGTTTTTTCTTGTTTCTTTTTGCGTCTCTGCATTACAATCAATTCCAGCTCTTTACGCAACCCGCCAAAGAGTTGGACTTTTCACGCATTGCTCTCTCTCCCTAGCCCGTGCTTTTTAGGGAATAGGCTTTGAGCTACGCGCGCCTAGTTGAGATATTTGTCCTGGAAGCCCTTTTCTTGCACGTCCTTTCAACTTTATTTCTCTTTCTATTATTACAGGATAGCCATGGATAACTATCAGAAACTCGAAAAGGTCGGCGAGGGTATGTGCAGCACTCTACTGTTTGCTTCGTTTGATTAACATGCCAGGAACGTATGGTGTTGTGTATAAGGCCCGAGATCTCCAAAATAATGGCCGAGTCGTGGCGCTCAAGAAAATACGTCTCGAGGCTGAAGACGAAGGCGTGCCCTCTACTGCCATCCGCGAAATTAGCCTCTTGAAAGAGATGAAAAGCAAATACATTGTCAGTCTGTACAACATTGTTCATGCAGAGGGCCGTAAACTCTATCTTGTGTTTGAGTTTCTAGATCTTGATCTAAAAAAGTACATGGAATCACTCCCCGTATCCGAAGGTGGCCGTGGAAAGGCACTTCCAGCAGGCTCCGGTGCTCGTCTTCAGACGCTAGGCCTCGGAAGCGACATTGTCAAAAAATTTATGCACCAGCTCTGCTCTGGCGTCTCCTACTGCCACAGCCATCGCATTCTTCATCGAGATTTGAAGCCACAAAACTTATTGATTGACAAGGAGGGCAACCTCAAGCTTGCCGATTTTGGCCTTGCCCGCGCCTTTGGCGTTCCATTACGGACGTACACACACGAAGTTGTGACTCTCTGGTACCGCGCCCCTGAAATTCTTCTCGGTGGCAACCAGTACTCTACTGGCGTGGATATGTGGTCTGTGGGCTGCATTTTTGCCGAGATGGTCTCTCGCAAGGCCCTTTTCCCTGGTGATTCGGAAATCGACGAGATCTTCAAGATTTTCCGTGCTCTCGGCACACCAACCGAGGAGGAATGGCCCGGCGTGTCAGGCTACCCCGACTTCAAGCCTTCCTTCCCTCGCTGGGGCCGCAAATATTCGGAGCCCATATGTCCTGGTCTAGATGCCCATGGCGCCGAGCTTCTAGAGCTCATGCTGACGTATGACCCTGTATGCCGTTTATCGGCAAAACAAGCCTGCAACCATCGTTACTTTGACGATAGCCCAGAAAACAAGTCGCGTCGCAACCATAGTTCGGTCTCTTCTAATGGTGGATTTTACTAGCAAGAGTCTGCTACGAAAAGGATGAAGATGGTTGGTTAAAAAAGTGCAAGGCTCACACCACGAATGAATAAGAGATGATTGCAGGCTCATCTAGGCTTTTACCTCTTAATTTATATAATCTTTTATTCTTTTCACGGAGGAATACGTGGCGTGTGTGTGTCTGATGGTTAGTTTTGCGTGCGATTGGGGGTCCCTGCATGGCGTTTGATTACTGCTCAAATAGGGCTTGACTGGTTTTTTTTGCTCGCTTTCTTCTCTCTCTTTTTTTGCAATGTATGTACTTTTACTTCTAATGCCATGAAAGAATAAATTATGTTTCTACAATGTACGATAACCCGATCTTAATGACCCGAGGTGCTGGTGACGACGAAACGTGTCGAAGAAATTGGCGAGTGGACAAGGTCGGTCGGAGCCAATACTAAAAATACTCTTTGGATGCAGGGGGGGGGAAGAACAAAAAAAGCCACAATGGGCTCGGGGGATTATAACGTTGCAAGAAAATGAAGTGCCATGTGGGATAAGGGTAGTCCATGTTTATGTCGGTTGTTGTACTGGCCGTACTCGGTAAGTCCGACCAGGCTCACTTGTCCAGAGGCCATTGGGCATGGGGGGGGTGTCTCTCATGTGTACGTTGCAGTTTTTATTATTTTTACTTTACTTGCAGCATATTAATGCATGTATTTTTCATGCATGATGGCCTAGCGTGGAACTAGATGCAATGCACTTTGTAGGATAGGCTACCCTACCGACCACGGGGATTACCCATTCGGTCTTGAATGTGTTGTATGATACGGCGCCAGCCCCCTCAAAAAAAGGAAAAGGAAGGAAAAGGAAAGGCCCCCAAAGGCTGGTGTACCGAAGCCACCATGTTGGACAAAAAAGTTACCTTGCGCTTCGAGATCACCAATGGCCATCTCCTCTGGTAGCGAATCATTGCTTTTTTTTCAGTCTTCCCTCTGCGTCAGGAAGCGAAACATCGGTGCTATGCCATGCTTGCCAACAGGGCGTCTCTTGACCTTTTTCTTTTTCCTTCTTCCTATCCTTCCTTCTGTTATACAGCACGACGGCATGGTATCGTAGTAGTATGTCATTTTTATTGCATTGCATTGGCTCTGCCTTGGTTGGACAGCATCTTCTCGACGTTCGATACCTCGGCAAACCCTCTTTTCTCTTTTCTCCTTTGCCATCATTCCTCTGAGAAGCGGGGTTAGGCCATGCAGGTGTAAAAATGAATAGTAAAAAGAAAAAAAAACTTAAAGCCAACAAAGAAAAAAAAAGTATCGTCAAACATGGACTAGTGGGAAAAAAGTTGTTTTAGGTCGTTCAATGTTGGCTCTTCTTCACTTCTTGTGGTCAAGCTGAGGTGCGTATACTGTTTCATCTTTTTTTTAACTTCTCGCCATTGGAGGCTCAATCCATGTTACGGTTCTTCACCCCTCCCCCTTCCCCCACCCACTGAGTACGGATAGCTGCTGCTGCTTCTGCAGTTGCGCTTGCGGGACATGGGAAAGCAGTTCCATAGCAAACAGCATCCGCAAAGTGAATACGATCCATAGCATGAAAGATATAAAAAAAATGAAAAAAAAAAATGAAAAAAAGATAGTCTTGGATGTTGCATGGCGGAACGCGTACAGCTGCATTGCCAGGTCATCTTGTTTGTTCCGTTATTTCCGCCCCAGCATGACTGTATTGACATCATTTCCGTCCGTGATGTGCTTGATGGATTTTTCTAGTGCTGCGCATCCTGCCGACGGGAATAAAAAAAAAGACGGAAAGACGAAAAGAGGAAAGGATGAGGATCCTTCCTCTGATCATTTTTTTTATTCTTTCTTTCCGCGCCTCGTTCATCTCACCAAAGAGTGCCTTCATTCCAAAATGCATTTGTTTTAATTGAAGCTGACCTTACCCACAAGGCTCATCGAGAATCGACGATCATGGAGCATCTCGTTCTGTCATCCCAATGAATTTTGCGCATTGTTGACAGAACCCCCTGCACGGAAAGAAGAGCCATCTCATTGGTTGTAAAAAGCATGATCGCCGGTCACGATTTGGAATTGAGAATTCGGACAGTGCAACATTTGATTGGCCAGTGCTATTCGATCCAAAGCCATGGCGAAAAAAAAAATTAAGTCGAGACACTTTTTTTTTTTGAAGCTCATCCCTTTAGCCAACGGCGCCATCAAAAAAAGACATTAGATGCCTTACATATGCGCATTGAATCTGCCTTGAAGATTTCATTTTTTTTTGTGAATGGGTTGCTCGTAATGGGCCAGACAACAAGTTTAATGATCGGCTGAAAATAAACACAAAAATAAAAATAAAAATAAGAAAAAAGATGAGCAACAGCATAACAGGGGTGCGGATGTAACCCCACAGCTATCCAGTATTTCGGGATGTAACTCGTATGTTACGTCATAGTTCTTTGACAATTAGAAGGGCCTCGATGCTTCATGCAACGAGCATTCTGAACATGGGCGCTGAACGAGTTGGTGAATGGCCATGAAAAAAAATCAATGATGATGGAAACCTGAAGGCAAGATCTTGAGAAAAATGCGTTCAAAGGGCTGGTACAAGAAGCACAACCACCGGAGAATTTGAAACTTGTCAAAATCGATGATTCAGATGTTCATCTTTTTTTATTTTTTTGAACAGTGTTTCGGGGTAGCATGTTTCTTACCCTCTCTCGGATTTCATTCTTTATGACTTTTTTTTTCCTTGTCGGAAATCCTCTCTCCCTTTCCCATTTCACTTTGCCGTTTTTTAGCAAGTAATATTACTCTTTTTTACAATTTTTGTGATACAGCATCACGCACATCTGTAGTCACACTTGAGATCCGGTGCCTGTGAGCTCTCTTTTCTGTGCATTCGTCCGTTGTACCACCTGCCCTTCATTCCTATTCCGTCTTAGGGAACAACTCGTCATTTGTGCAAGCTCGCCCGAGCTGCCGTGCCCGTGCTAGCTTTTCGGGGGTTTTTGTTCTTTTCTTTCTTTCTGTATTTTCGTAGTACAAATTGTCATTGGTGATTCATGTGCGTGGTGAACCCTGACACTGCGTTTGGGTCAGCTTTCTCTGCTCGCGATCCAACACCAATCGGGCAAGCGTGAGATGGTCATACGGAACCCTCTCCCTTGATCTCATTACGCACTCATTCTTCAATAAGCCTCCCCTTGAGGGGAAAAAATTCATCAACCGTTGCTCAACTTGTTTTCAGTCGCCCTTTGTAGAATCCACCGAGATCCTCTTGATGAACGTCCATTCCATTGTCCCTTTGCCATTCCAGCGTCCGTAGAAGCCCCTATGGCACCTTGTCCACTTTACCCACGTTTCACATCTTCTCTTGTCTGATTTTTTACTGTAGCCTTGTACAATTATTTGTGTGAAGTTTTTCTAAGCTCGTTTTTTTTAAAATAAAGGAAGCCATCATGATGTGGTGATGCGGGGGTGATACTGCATTCATTAGTTTTTACAGCCTAATTAGGAGACCATTTTATTTCATCGGAGGCCTTGCGATGGCATGATGGGCTTGACGGGTCATTCAATGTGAGAAGATGAACTGCCCCCCATCCCTCTGCAGCTGTCTCGGACCGTCTTTCTGACCACAGAAATCGCCGTTCTTTCCCTCATGCTAGGCTCCCTCAGTCCTCGCCCCATCGATTAATTACTATTATGAATCTGTAATATTTCTTCCTGCCTTTTGCCTATTTTTAATCTGTCAAAGTCGCAATGCAACCAACAAATCGATCGTAAGAAATCATGCAAAAAAAAAAGATGGCCCCAGGGATAAAAAAAAGTAGACCCCTGTAACTGTCTCTTATTACTCAAAACGATCGACAAGACTATTGCGACCCTCCTTGCGCAGACGTTGACGCCTGCACTTTGCCAAGTTATGATAGCCTCGAGTCCATGTGAAAAAAAGGATTGAGAATAAGAGTGCGAATTTGACATGATGTGGGCTGATCGTAAAATCTACCACTCAAGATGCAATTCAGCTTTATTATGCAAGAACAATGTAGGCTACCCAATTTATTATTATTTTTCTTATTTTTTTGTGCATTCACCATCCACCCAACAAAAAAAAGCTCGGTGGTATTCGCTTTTGTCTCACTTTTTTTTTACTTTCCTGTTTGCCTCTTTTTACGCAATGGCGGATGACAGGATGGGGGCCCTACCAATCGTCTCTGCACATGTTCAAAAATCCTACATAAGCTTCCGTAGAAGGGCTCATAAGGAGATTCATGCTCAATAGGGTAAAAGGCGAACGCTAAAAAAGATAAAACACCAGTGTCTCTCTTGTTTAACATTCCTGTGCTTCTGTGTTCTCCCATATCCCTTTGCCAGATCTCGCTTCGAAAAGAGCTAGAGACTCCCAAGGTACGAGTTGCCCCACATTCTTACACCCCCTTTGGGACGATTATCCACACACCCTTTACTTTCTTCTTTTGCCGATCGTATACCTGGCCGGGTACGACACGCGAAAAAGCAAATAACCCGATTCAGAAGCAAGACCTTCCCAGACGTTGCTTGGAATATATTATTCTCTTGCCACTCTCGTACATTTCACTTTTTTTTTTCCATCATTGACCAGTTCACCCAACCTTTCACTCATCGTGAGGCTGCTTCATTCCTTTTGGTGTCCAACTGCATCTTGATGAACTCTTTCCACCATCGTTGACCTTTGACAGACGACAAGATTAAAAAGCCAATTGCCAACCCGTTCTTTGGACACTCATTTCTACACAGACACGCACAGCTTCTTCCGTGAAGAGCCAAATCTTGAAGATTCTACCAAGCTTTTTTTTACCTTCTACAATGGACGCTACACATCTTTCTATGAGCGAGCTGAATGCTGCAGCTCTTGAACAATTCGTTTACTCGCCTGTTTCTCGTGAGATGATTCGATACATTTCCGATGCAGCTCTCCATGTGATCCAGTGTGATCCCAACATGATGCCTCCTTCTGTCAAGGACGTGCAGTCATTGCCCACACCCCCGGAGTCCCCATCCAATGCTCCCATGTCTCCCCGTGCTGTTCGAAACGACGATGGCGATCTCCCTTCCCTGGAGGAATTCATTACACGCCTGGTCGTGTCCTCCAACGTCCAGGTGCCTACTCTCATGAGCACCCTGGTCTACTTGAACCGACTCAAGGCACGCCTGCAGCCTGTGGCGAAAGGTCTCCGTTGCACCACGCATCGTATCTTCTTGGCGGCTTTGATTATTGCTGCCAAGTATCTAAACGACAGCTCTCCCAAGAACAAGCACTGGGCCAATTACAGCACCATGAACGGCTATCTTTTTGGCTTTAGCACAAAGGAGGTCAATCTCATGGAGATGCAGCTGCTCTATTTGCTAGAATGGGACCTTCGCATTACAGAAGAGGACTTGTACGCTGAGCTGGATGTCTTCCTTGCTCCCATTCGTGACCACATTGCGGAACGCCACGCCAAACGCCAGGAGCGCCAGCGCCGCCAGCGTTTACAAAAGCAAAAGGAGGACGAGACACAGCGCCAGCAACGTCTCCGAGAAGAACGAGAAAAGCTTCGTCTCATGGAGGAGGAAGAGCTCGCCTGGTCTACAGACGCCAGTCTCCTCACACCGCCTCGCAAGACAATGCAATCGTCGCCTGCGTCTTCTGTGTCGTCTCTCAAAACACCAGAAAGCCGCCCATCCATGCTGTCGATGCCAAGCCTCACCTTTAGCGAGACGTCAAGTTCTACAAGCAGCTACCCATCCTCTCGTTCACATTCGCGGTCGTGTACACCACAATCCGTCGAGTTGGAGCCGACGGCCATTTACAATTCGGATGATCAGGTCTTGTTGGATACAATAGAGCTGAAACCGTCTCCGAAGAAGGCGCCCGTGGTGGAATTGCCAATGGATGCACAGGAAAGCCATGATGGTCGCGTCAAGCGCATGCGGGGCATGCTTGGTCGTGTCTTTGGCTCTAATGGACTCGTCCGTTGAATTTTTTTTTCTAATCTTTCCGTTCTTTTCTTTTTACTTTTTCTTTTCCTTTTTTTCTTCTTTCTTATTTCCTATTCTACTCTGGTATTGGGGGAGCGTGGCGTTTTTTGGCCGTGATTTACTTGTACAATGTTCATTACGCAGGAAAAGGTCCGGGCGACATCGAATGAACATTGTCATTACAGCATCTTCCTCTCTTTTTTTCAGTCTTTTTTTTCTATTTACTTTGTAATCTATGAGAATAGTTCCTTTCTGGACAGGTCCAACTAAAAAAAATTGAATTTATTGATTAAAAAATTGTTTTAGTGATCCAGGTGTTCTGGATCTCACCATTCTCTGGAATGTGTTTTGAATGGAATGAAGTGGTTTGAAACAAAGGTAAGGATGAAAAGAAAAAAAAAGAAAAAGTTAGGGGGGGTATCATGAAAGAAAAAGAGATGCAGCTCCGATAAGAGCCAAAAAAGACAATGGTGAATGAATCGGCGCCAAGAAAGATGAGGCTGATGATTCGGTAGGTTCCGAGGCTACCGCCGCACCCGAAGACGCCAAGACTTTCTCGCCAGACGGATACAGAATGTTATAGACGGGCTCGTTCGACAAGACTACGGGATCTCCTAGCATGTTTTTGCAGGACGGCTGGTTTTGGCTGGGCCAATCTTTGAGAGAACACTCTTCATTAAATCCATACGTACAAATGGGATCGAGAATATTATACAAGACATAATTGTCGGCCACCCAGCTGCTATTGCCAGCCGCTTTTTCTTCCAAACAACTGTTTAGAAAATTCATGCTGTTGGCAGCACTCAGGGGCAGTTTGCTATCAGAGGTGTGAATCAGGCTCGAACATTGGCGCACATCTACGTTCTCAGCCTGCATTTCAATGGCGCCACCAGCGGTAGGATCGGCTGTGGCTGATTTTCCCGTCTGCAGATAATTCCACGCATCGTAGCTCACATCGTGGGCACCGCCAGATTGGTCAATGCGCAGCAAAAACACATGTCGGTTCTGGTACGAGAGCTTGACGCAGATATTGTGACAATCGACAGACTCTGGCCAGTAGGCGACGCGATTCGTATCGATTTTACAGCCCAGAACACCAACAGAAGAAGAATAACTATCGTGAGGCGTGGCCCACACCGTCGTCGCGTCGGCAAAGACACGCCCTGCAATGGCTAGCAAAAAAAGGAACGTGCGCATTGAGCAATGAAAAGAAGGGAAAAATGAAAAATGAACAGATGCCGTCGAGGCTCGCTGCGCTGCAGAGTTGGTAAAGGCACAAGGAGTGCTCGCGAGTCGCGACGGCTGTCGCATTTCATTTTTAGCGCGACAAGGATTCTCCATTTCCACTGGCACAGACATTTGGTCCCTCCCCTAACGTTTCAGCAGCGATTTGGGCGAGCACGTCGTGAATGGGATAGGTGGGATGCAGGTTATTGAGCCAGAAATATTCGTGCACGGGAAAACGACACTCTTTTCTGTACGAATTCATCCATGGCATGCCATATTCGTAAAGATCGCAGTAGGACACCGTGTTGCGGAGGTGGGAAGTCTGTGGGAAGGCCTTGGGGTTGTCCAGGACGGATGTAAAGATGGATGAAGCGTCGACGATCCAGAGATTTGTCTCTGGATGGCGTCCTTTGAAGGCACTGGAAAGATGGCGCACCATACGGTTGAACAATTCTATATCTTGGCGTTCGACCTTTTGCCAAAACTCGCCTTGGGCAGCCGTCCTGGGACTGCGGTCGACGGGAGGGACATTTATCAATAAAAAGTTTCGTGCTTGTGCATCATACAGCGTTTCCAAAAGACGCTCGAATTCATTTATAATGTGCTCGTTGAGTCGGATGGTCTTTTCTGGGCCGCCCTCAAAGCTGTTGGTAATGTCGTTGATGCCAATCCAAATGGAAAAGAGAGACGAATTGCCAGACCAATGTGGCGCTGTACCTTCACTATATGCATTAGGCGTGCACATGGGTAAGAACTGCGTCTCGATTTGTTCTTTGAGAGAGATGACATGGGGGGAGTAGGGGGCCACTAGCTTTGCATCGACAGTGGCACCACCAAAGGCAAAATTAAATGTATGAAAGGAAGAGGCATTGTAGTGGTAGGTGAGCTGGTCAATCCAATTAGGGCCGCTGCAGCTGGTCAAGCCAGGGAACGCTGGGTTGCCCATGGGGTTTTTATCAGAAGGGAGGTCTTTGTGGATGTTGAAGCCTGTCTCGGTGTAGCTGTCGCCAAAGGAAAAGACATGGTCAATATGCGGCCATCCAGGCCATTCAGGCGTGGCGTCACACTGGACAATGGGGTCCGGATGGTGCTGAGGCGCCATTTGGGAAAGGACAACAGCGTAGAAGCCGAGGAGGGCCGTCATGAGAAAGATGAAGAAGAGCACGAGCAAGATGGGATGGAAGACGAGGCCGACGAGTGTCTTGGCGCGGTGGTCGACCCGCCATACGCCTGTGCCAATGGGTTTATAGTGAACATCTGCAGTCTGTTAGTGGCTGCGGGCAGCACATTTTCGCTGTATTAGTGGGACATGCCTTGGTTGCACTGAATGTAGTCCCAGTATCTATAGGCTACGAGGAGACCTATGGCGGCATAGGCGACGCATATACCAAAGGACACGCGGACACACGACGAGACAGTGTCTGCGAGGTAAAAAAAAGACATTGTGAATGGGATGGCGAAATGGGGTGACGAAGGAATGAATTCCAATTCTACGGACTTATATACGGCTTAGTTTAAAGAGAAGAGCGGGGTTACGCCATCAAAAGAGTTACAACGTGCATTAATCATAACGGAACTGCGTTGGTCATAAGAAAACAAGAAAAAGACAATCTAAAAAAAAGCATGACGTAAAACAAAATAAAAGGCCCTCATACGAGTAAAGTGCTATGTCTGCGTGTACAGCATGGCGCGGAACAGCGCTGGCGGCATTCCTGTGCATCGTTAGCGACCGCTTCGTCCTGAGACACCGCACCTTTAGCGCCTCTTGGGGATGCTCAGCGAAAGCCTACCTTTCTTGTCCTTTGTCACGCGCAGGCCGTACTTTGGCTCCTCGACGGACTTGCGCTCCTTGTACATGGCAATCGGGCCCTCGATGCTGCCGTGCATATTGACATGCTCATCCGAGCGGTTGGCATACTCGCTGACCTCTTTGTACACGCCGTGGCGGCTTTTGGACCGCGAGCTGTGCTTGGAGTGGTGCCGAGAATGGTGGCGGTGGCGGTGGCGGTGGTGGTGCTCTGACCGTGGCCGGGAGTGGGAACGGTGGCTGCCCACCCGCATCAGCGCCATGTTGCTCGTCAGCTCGTCGTCAGACAAGTGCGGCCTGCCGCCGTCGATGACGATGGGCGAGTGTACCATGGGGAGGGCCAGACGCTCGTGGGAGTGCTGGCGCCGGGCGTTCTTGGCCGTGTTAATAGCCGTGGCTTCGCCAAAAGAAGAAACAGAACGCTGGGAGGAGAAGGAGCTCACAGAAGAAATGCTTGCGGCCGGCGAGTGGCTGCGGACATTGACGTGGGCACGGTAGCCCGACGCAGCCGAGGGCACCAGGGAAGGCACCATCATGGGCGGCTCTACGGGGTAGGGCATGATGAGGGGCGTTGGTGCACGCGGCATTGGATAGACACGGGCGTATGTTTCCTCTTCGTAGTGGGACGTCTCCTTTGTTGTGGCTGTTGTCAGATGCTGTCGCTGGAATGGAAGAAAGGGGGAAAAGGACTCACTTTTTTCGAGGAAGCTCTTGGACAGTCGCAGGACCTCGTCGATCTGCGTCTTGCTCAGGGCATATTCCACCACCACTTTAGAGCCCTGTGTTCATTAGCACAAATAAAGCACAGGAGCCAGCCTACCTCTTTGACAAAGGGGTACCGCAGGTCAATCAACACCTGTGTCGCCACTAGATTCTCGGGGATCTTTGTGCGGCCCTTGCGGGGATACGGCTTGCTCTCGTCTGCAGCCGCCACAGGCTGGAAATACTCCACCTCGTGTGTCACGCTGCCATGGCGGCTCCGGCCACGCTCATGCACCTGGCTGTGGCCCCTTGTGCCGCGGCTGTAGCCACGGCTGACGCTGCGACTGTAGCTGTGACTGCGGCTGCGACTGCGGCTGACGCTGCGGCTGTAGCTGCGTCGACGGCTCCGGCCACGCACCTCGCTGTGGCTGCGCGTCAGGCGACGCTCGGGGCTTGAGCGCCGCGAAAAGAAGCTGCGGATCTTGTCCATGGACGACTCCTTGTGCTGGCCATTGTTCTTGTAGTGGTAGTCCCGGTCGTAGCCATAGTCTTCGTGCACCCGTGGCGGCGACACCCGTACCAGCTGGCTCTGCCGTCGATGCATCTCATCGTCGCGAACCATGCTCCGGAACCGGTCCTGGCGGTCCTCGACGTCGTCGTCTTGAAAAGTACGTGCCCGTGACCGGTCCCGGACCGCTGTTTCACGATAATCATAGTGCCGCCGGTCACTGCGTGCAGATGATCGATAGTCGCTCGACATCGTGCCTATTCACAATAAACAGCCTAGAGTGGCGCTTTTTTTTCACAAAACAAGAAAAAAATTAACAATTAAAAAAAGAAGAGAGTCTCCTGGGGAGGGCGGGGCATGTAGCACGGCTGAGAGAATTCAGCAAGCGTTAACAGCGCTTCAAATTCTCTCTTCACCGTAAGATATTACTACCACCTGTAATACTCGACCCTCGTAATACGTCATATTTCGTCCGTCGTGTCACCATGGCATGCACTAGCTCCTTCTTTGTCCCCCACCACGCACTGCCCATCACAGGCCCCAGGGCGCATCACGCAGGCGCACAGCCTCTTCCAAGCTCTGGCTTCTTTCCTGAACCGTCCTTGCCCCACTTTTTGCTGCGTCTCACCCGAAAACTGAAAGACCCCCCCGAACATGTCGGCAAGAGCCCTGCGGCCTTTCCTTGTCGCGCGGAAGGCGCACGTTAGAGGCAAGTTCTTTTTTTCGTTTGTGTGCTGTTGCTGACAAATACAGCGTACCAGCCCTTCGCAGACGCGTCGCAGCGCTCTTTTGTCCAGAAAACCGTCGCTGCCACAGCCCGTTTCGGGTTTTTCGCGACGCTCGGCATGCTGGCGGCCAGTGGCATCACCGCATACACTCTTTCGCGCCAGGTCAAGGCCTACGGCCTCTCCAATCCGAGAATAAAGGCTCTCGAAGACGCCGATGTCGATGCTTTTGCTAGTCACGTGATCGATATCAATGGCAGCGAGACAGTGGCAGATGCCGAAAAGACCAAGGCCATTGTGAAGCGCATCTTTGAGCACCCCATCATGGAGACGCTGAGCCAGGACCCTGTTCTGGAGCCAGACCACGGGCAGTACCGCACTGTCCCTGGCCTGCGGCTGCACAATATGATACTGCATACGCTGATTGGGCCTGGTTTGATGGCGGTGCCCCCATTATCGTGGCGTGACCGAGACGGAAAGGAGCTCGTGCTGATTGTGCACGTCGGCGAGGGTCTCTGTGGCCATCCCGGCATTGTCCACGGGGGGTTTGTGGCTACTTTGCTCGACGAAGCACTGGCCCGGTGCTGTTTCCGCGCGATGCCGAACAAAATGGCCATGACGGCGACGCTGAACGTCAACTACAGGGCCCCGACGCCGGCGGACAGCTTCCTCGTGGTGCGTGCCAAGACGGTCCGCGTAGAGGGCCGAAAAGCATGGGTCGAGGGCCGTGTTGAGACGCTTCCCGAGGACGACGAGCCGCCCGTGGTCCTTGCTGAGGCGGACGGTCTCTTTGTCAATCCAAAGAATGCCGGTGCTTTGGGGTTTATGGCCAGAGTGTTCAATGCAACATAGTCTTTATTCACTACTTCTTGTCCTCGTTATCTTTTGGGTCTGTCGGTGTAATGTGGTACTTTGCTCGCGCCCGGAGCAGCGCGGCCTTTCCGTTCGGCCGTCCCACCGGAACAGCAGGCACATGGGCGGTCTTTGCTTTTTCTTCCGTCTTTGCTGTCTCTGCCGTGTCATCGGCCTTCGCAGCGCTCTCTGCAGGCTCGGTGTCTTTGCCGTCTTTTTTCATGGCATCCATGGGTTCTGTATGGGGCGTGGCGTGAAAAAAAGCTCGCAGTGGTCTCTGAAAAAGTCTTTTTGGTCGCAGCATGATGTTTGTGGTCACAGGACCCTATTCCTTTACACAAGGCCATTCTTACGTCAGAAGTACTACTTTGTCTCTGGTCGCCTTCGCCACATGAGGGGGCACCTTTTACAATCGCTCATTATTATAAACTTTTTGGCTTGCAATGTGTTTAGTTTGATTCTATATATGCTATGAGACAGCTTTAGACTCGAATTCCGACCGTTCGCTGCGAATGGACGGGGTGATTCGGTTACAACGTACGGATTACCTATGCTTGATAGGGGTATGCAGAATTATTCAATTATGACATAAAAAGTCGCAATCTATAGGTACCTACGCCGTGCTGAGTGCCCCTGCGAGTCGCTCCACCACTTCGGATGCACCGCTCTCCAGTTGGTTGGCAGGCCCAAAAACGCCTATATCAATGGCATCGTGCCTCACAGCAATCTCAATATCCACAGCATCCTACCTGTTAGACTCTGTAAAATAAAATAGAATAAAAGAAAAAAGAATGAAAAATACATACCGAATATGCTGATCGTGCCGTATTGCTAGCAAGTGTTTCGAATTGGCTCGGGTCCACCTCCTCCATATCGTCTACAATATCATCCAGCCCTGGCCCAGACACTTCTGGTAGCAAAAAGTTGACAAATAATGTCACATCTAGGCCCGTCCACTGCTTAATCTGCCAAAGACCCGTCGTCAACGGCGCTGCCATGCCCCGGAGCGGCGTCATCATCGCCACCAGATCCTTTTGGATGCCCCGTGCCACATCATCCAGTGGTCTATAAGCCACCGACCGGACCAGCAACGGCACTAGACACAACGTCGGCCATGACGATTCCCCTTCCGTCCGATGGGCTAGGTAGACTCCAAAAAAGGCATCACCCTGCTTGCCCTGTGCCATCATCTTGGCTACAATGCCAAAAACGAACGCCTGGAGACTCACCCCCGTCTGGATGGCCATCCGTCGAAGAGGGGCCACTCCAACGGCCCCAGGACTAAACGACGACACCCGTGCTGACGGACTCGTCTTCTTGTTGTGGATATTTGCATTCATCAGATATTCCATCCAAAACATCTTGCAATAATCTACAGATACCGGCGCATATTGCAATGCCAGTGAAGACTCCCACGCCGACATGTCTGTTTCTATCGACGTGCTCGGCACATCCATCCGACACAGCTCCCGGAGACGTGTCAGTATCGTATGCAGACTCACGGCATCATAAAGGGCATGGTGAAGACGCAGAGAAAGCACATGGCGTCCATCCGGCTGTGTAGCCACCGATAGCTTCGCAAATGACGTATAGGGTGGTGCTATACTCGGCCATGCCGTAGACTTCGCAAAGATTTGATGCAGCGTTGTTAGCTGCCAGAAAAGTGACAGGATATACTTGACCGGACGCATGGGAAGACTCACAAAGTTCCATACTCTTTGTGCCCACCGCCGTACGACCATCAATGCCCAGGCCATCCACGTCCTTGACCGGCCCGTCAGAATAGCCCCCTTTTCATGACGGAGAATCACCTGCAATATCGGAACGTCTTTGGCCCCTGTAGATACGAACGTCGTCCTCAACATGGGCTGCTCTGCCACAAGACGGTCCCAAGCACGGGCAATCGATGCTCGGTCTACCTTACCAATACGGAAGCCAAACTCTGGGTAAAAAACAGCCCCATTCGTATTTTGCCACACACTCAACATATGCACTTGCATCGCCGATGCCGGAAAGATATGTTCAGCATCTTCCCTTTGGATATCCGCATAATGCAGCACCCCAAGAGCATCCACCCGTGACAATATAGACTGCACAGACCGCGGCTTCTGCACGTCCTGCACGGGGAACCGCTCCAATGATTCGATTCTTGTATGCCCATGGAAGCCATCGTTTCGCAAAGAGGGTGCCTCTAGTGCCCCTTTCCTACACACCATATCATCTTTATGGCCCACCATCTCAGCAATGCAAGAAGCAGATAGTACATCCTGCAGCCGAATTTTCAGCCCTTCGTTCTTCAGTATATTCACAGCTTTGATGGAGCTAATAGAGTCAAGGCCGAGATGGAATACAGAATGGCTTGTCCTCGAAATTGACGCCACAGGGATACCCGACACCGCCGATAATACACGCCGTATCGACTGCTCCTCCTTTGTCCACTCTCCAGTCTCTGTGGCAAGCTCCAAATGGGACTCTTCTGCCGTCTTTCCATCTCCATTCTTCACCAGCGACCCACGCAAAAATTCCACCATCGGCTCATTTGATGCCATCAAAAATGTCAAGGCCCTCTCAAGAACTTCCAACATGTCCTCTACCCCTAGCACATCTAATTGCTGACATGCCATGCACCATACCACCTCATCGCCCACCACCTCCATTTCTATGCAAATGGGGTAGTCAACAAAGGAAGAGCCCCCTACTGGCACCATCAGCCCTTGCGGACGCACCTGTCTCTTTTGAAAGACGAATAGCGCGTTGAAGAGACCGTCCTTGGATGCACGCTGATGAAGTTCCTGGATGCTACGTAGGGATGTATGCTGATGCTTTGAGATGTGCGTCATGTTCTCCTGCATCCGTTTTAGAAATTCTGACACAGTCCCATGCACACTCCCACGAATAGGGACTGTATTCATGGTGGGGAAGACGAGATCCTCCATATCCTCTTCATCTCGGCCCGCCAAAACGACGCCAAAGATGAAATCCGATGTGCCAAGAAGAGTTGCCAATGCCATGGAAAAGCAGCATTGGCCCACAACCTGTACAGACACCCCCTGTCCACGGCAAAACAATGCCACTTCGGCCGCCGTCTTGCTCGAAATCCTTTCAGAACGACGGTGCTCCGCTCCCATGACACTCTCTTTCAAAATCGTAGGCGTTGCATCGGCCAAATACGACTTCCAAAAGCTAATGTCGCCTACAGATGAGGACACAACTCGCATCACCTTTTTTTCGTATGCATCTAGGTCCATCATGGGCACGTTTTTCCCCAAATACGCGTCTTCTACCTGCCGAAGAAGCATGGCCAGCGACTCCCCGTCGTAGAGTGCATGGGGAAGCGTCACCATGAGAAACCATTGATCAGTATTGTTTGCATGGAGAAGAGACAGCCGCAAAAGCGATGCCATCCCCTCCGACTCTCTATATTGCTGCTTGACATCGTCTTGCATCTCTGCAAAGTTTTCGGTATCCATTTCAATGCTCTGAAAAACGTCTTGTCTACTCTTTACCACCACTTGGGCATACGCAAAGTCCTTGTCAATGTTCTTTACAGGCAGAAAGATTGTCCGCAGAATAGGATTCCCCGCCATCACACGAGACCATGCTGCTTGTAGACGCTCAACATCTATATCCACAGGAAGAGAAAAGAGACCATGGCTAAAGTATTGCTCGTAATCACTGTCAAACATGGCTGAGATCATTCCGTCCTGAAGAGGTGTCGGTGGAAGACACAGTTCAATATCGTAGTCATTCTCATAGTACACATCACTCGGTAGAACCGCCGAAAAAAGGTCCTTTTTCGTGTTGCCTTGGCCCTCTTGGAGAATGTCGAGCATGCCTCGAATCGTTTGGGCACGAGTCAGCGCACTGTTAGACAATCGCAGAGCTGGCTGTAACCGCGAAGAAAGCTTAATTGTATCAACGCTGTCAAGTCCAAGCTGAAGAAGAGTCGTGTCGAGAGAAATTGACTCTTTGGGGACATTGGCAAGTTTTGCCAGTTCTTCACGGATCGTCAACGCTGTCCGTGCCCAACCATCAGCCATTGGCACATCTACAGCACATTGCGTAGGATCTGATGTCATGGATGCTACCCCCGCCGCCAAACGATCCAAAATATGCATCAGGCCCTCCTCATCCACTGCATCAGATGCAGACGCCACCAAAAACTTCATCGCACCCGTAGCCTCCGAAAATATTGCCTCCAAGGCGAGCGGATAATCGTGCATAGCCTCTCGCTCTGAGATGGTCCAAAGCCCATGGTCTCTTGGCTCCTCAAACTGAAACGAAAGGAGAATGTCAAAGAGGTTGCCCTTGCCACACCATTTTTGAAGCACCCGGAGAGGCGTCTGCTGTATAGGCTGTACATATGATAAGTAGGCCTGGCACGATGACACCACATCCGACCAGGACTGGCCCTTTGTCTCTGAATAAAACGGCAGTGTGTTCATTAACGGTCCCACGACGTCCCGGTCTTCTTCTGTTATTCTCCCTTGGAAAATAACACCAATCGTGACATCTCTTCCCATTATCTGTGCCAAAACACTCGACCACAATGCTTGCACAAGTGCCGTGTGCGTGCATCCAAGCCGCATTCGCATAGCATTTGCTTCCGAAAAATTAATCACCCTCTCAGCCGTGCATGTTCTCGTCGACTGGTCGTCGCTCGTAAGCTTCGGCACACCTGCCTCGCTGTTCTTCAAATAATCCTCCCAAAACGACCGTGTCTCGCCGTGTGACTGCGCCAACAGAGTCCCCAGAACCTTGTAAAATGGAAGTGGGCTTTCCACGGTAATGCCTTCGTACTCTTTAGACACTTGCTTGAAAAGTAGCCCTAGGCTTTTGCCATCATAAAGGGTGTGCATGATATGAAGAGCCAATACTCGTTGGTCCTTGGATGCCACAAGACGGAATGATATAGGATTCAATAAAGAAAACGTTTCGTCTGAAACCCATTCATCATAAATAGCTCTGAGCCTCTCTTCTAGGCCACCATCTTGTACCTCTTCTTCAGTCCATACAAAATGAGATTTGAGCGCTGCTTGAAAAACACCATTGTCCGTCATGGCGAATTTCGTTCTTAGAATAGAATTCCGCTGAACAACTCTTTCCCAAGCACCCTTTAGCCTTGGCGTCGAAACATCTGGCAAAAGTGTGAGATAAAAGACATTGGCATACCATCTTCCCTGTTGACGAGAAAGAATACCCTCTTGTTGCGGAAGACACGGGGAAACATACTCAATATCACCCATTTGAACCTGCAAAGCCTTGCAGACAGCGTGATGGTCCCCTTCCATCACCTCCATATAATGTAGTGGAGAAGCCACTACATTACCAGCCTTTGGCTTGGTAATGGCATGGATGAAATCACCAATCAGGGGGAGCGACAGGAGCATAGAAGGCGTCGTGGAGATACCCACCTCCTTTAAGCCTTTGCAAACTCGCAAAACCGAGACAGAGTCAATGCCAAGCTCAAAAAAGCTCGTTGAAGGCTTGACGTCTTGGCCCTTTACATACCCTAGGCCCTTCAAAACTTCTACCAGCGTGGAAAAGCTACTGTCATCAACCTTTTCTTCCACACCAGTGGACTGCATCCTGTCTTCCAATGACAAATCTCCAAACATCTTTTTCAGCAGCCTTACATCCGCCTTGTTATTAGGAGATAAAGGCATACGAGTACCAGCGTATACGACATACGTCGGAACCATATATTCAGGCAATCGTTCACGGCACGTATTTTGTACATCTTGTGCAGTAATCTTTGTGGTAGCGGAAATAAAGGAAACGAGAAAGTCCTTGTTCTTCTCTGATATCACAAGCGTAGCCACGTCATCAATACAATCGTCGCCTTGTCGAATGGCGTGGTTGATTTCACCAATTTCTAGTCGTTGCCCACGCAGCTTCACTTGATCATCCTCACGTCCTAGAAAATCAAAGCATCTATCATGCAATGCTCTCACTAAATCGCCAGTACGATAGCCTCTTATCTCCTCCTTGTCAAAGGGAAGCATCGGAAATTTATATGCCAGCTCAGGACGTCCATGATAGCCCTTACCAACAAGCTTGCCTGCAGCACAAAGTTCACCAACGGCTCCTCGAAAAACAGGCGTCAACGTTCCTGGCTGAACGACTACTGTACCCACATTCGGGAAAGGACGTCCAATATTAGAAGCCCGACCGTTTCGAGGTACACTTGGGAACGTTGTGATGCCAATAGTAGCTTCTGTCGGTCCATAAAAGTTATGGACAGCACCTGTAGGTCCCCATGGGTCCAGCATCGACTTTTTTAACGGCTCACCACCTGTAATGAAAACGCCATCACAGAGACTTGGGACATCCTTAGGGTCCAAGAGTTGACCAAGACTCGGCGTAAGATCAATATGCGTGATTTTCAATTGAGAAATTGTGCCAGCTAAATCCTCGAGAATAAGATCTCTTGGGGCACAAACAAGAGTCATTCCCACTGACCATGTCCAGTACTGCTCAAGCACAGCAACATCAAAGTGGAAAGAGGCAAACTGTAGCCATCGAGATGACATGTCGTGGTGATCACGGAAAAGCTCCTGGAAAGCAAGCATACATTGAACGGCATTTTCGTGGGATATACTGCAGCCCTTTGGCGTCCCTGTCGTCCCCGAAGTATAAAGGCAATAGCACGGTGACGTAGGATCCACGGGGAGATACAACGGCTGTCCTGCCATGGATGTAAGTGACTCCACATCCACCCCCGTGACTAGAGCTGGATGCTCAATGTTGCCAAGGCCGTTCTTGTCCTTTGGCAGGCCTACTCGCCATGTTTCCGTCAGTACCACCTTCGCTCCCGAGTCTTGCATAATAAACTCTTTACGTGCTGCCGGTGCTGCTGGATCAAGTGCTACGTATGCACATCCTGCCTTTAAAATTCCCAAGATACTGAAAAAGGCTTCAGGGCATTTGTCAAAGCAAATGGCTACATGAGATCCAGGAGCCACAAGACTCTTCACAACATTCGCCACAGCATTGCCAAGATGATCAAGGTCTGAAAAGGTCCAAGTTTTCCGAGCGGGATCATTGCCAAGAGATGTAACAAACTCCAAGGCGACCTTATTCGGCCGAATAAGCGCTTGCTCTTCCACAAATTCATGAAGAAGGCGAATTTTGGAAGGGAGCTCCCACGTCTTTGCTGGAAAAACACTGTACAACTCTAGACGCTTCGAAACCAAATCCGTCTCCTTTCCATCAGAAACAAAGATGAGTTCGGTAACAATAGCATCGAGCTGTTCAAGCATCATGGCGACCTGCTCCTCTGGAATAACTGACACGTCAAAAGTCGCGGCGAAATTGACATGTCCATAAAATGGAGCAGCTTCGATAGAAACGGCATAATCATCATTGGCAACCTCTTCCGTGACAGTCCATGGCATCGGTTTTGTGACCTCTGATTGGTAAACAAGAAGAGTGTCAAATGGCCTCTTGGACTGATTCATCCACTGATGTATATGACTCAAAGGTGCATGTTGAGACATGTGGAGAAGCTTGCTTGTGGCCATCATTTGGTCGACAAGCGATTTGTTATTTGGGTCATTTTTTGCCACAACAGGGAGCGTTGTTATGCATGGCAATGAAGACGCCATGGTGGCTTCCGTCGTCCGTCCGGACAAGACTACTCCAAACACAACACGAGATTCACCAATATATGCAGACAAAAGTCGTGTCCATGCTGCCATAAGAACAGAAAATATTGTATACCCTGATTTCTGGAGAGCATCCTGGTACTGCTGCATAGAGTATGTGCTCATTTTGGACACTGTTGCCTTTCTTCTCTTCTCCTCCAAGGGCGTCAAAACTGGGAAAGTATTTACCACAGCCAGCTCTCCTATTTTCTTCCATTCTTGGGGAAGGTCCGTCTGTGGGATCTCTTGTACTTGGCGGAAGATGTCTACCAAAGCTACTTCTGTCTCAGGAATCATCATCTTCGGGAATCTCTTAAGACTCGAAGCGACCACTTGAAGTATCATTTGAAGACTTGACGCATCATACAAGGCATGATGAATGGAAAGGTGACAGTACAATCCATCATTCTCAACAAGAGCAATCCTCCACGGTGGTACATCAAGACGCATGTCAGCAGACTCCCTCCTCCATTGATCTATATCAAATGAATCTGTATGGTGGAAGATATTGGCATCTATCTCCTCCATTTCTATCATGGCAAAGGGAATCTCTGCTCCTACTTCGCCATCAATAGATACGAACGCTGTCCTCAGAATAGGCACGCTCGCCACGGCACTCTTCCATGCCTCTTCCCAATCTAGAGCACTATACCTACCATTTGATAAAAAGGAATAATGGTTCATATAGTGGCCCCCATTAGACTGAATATAGTCTGCAATCAAGCTACACTGGAGAGGTGTACATGGCAGAACCTTTTTGACCCTGTCCTTCAGCCCTTGTACATGATCTTGGTCAAGGACAAATGCAAGATTGGGAAGATCCATCTCCAACTTTTCTTCTTTACTCTTGTTGTCCAAAAACAGTGCTATTCCCTCGCAAGTCGGGTGCTTTAGAATGTCTGTGGCCCTTACTTGCAAACCTTGTTTCTGCATTTCTGTAGCCAAATGAACGGCCCGAAGGCTATCAAGACCAAGCTGGTAGATGGTGGTTTGTAGGCCAATGGAATGAACGTCATATCCCGTAATGCTAGAAAGCAGGTCTCTCACTTTTACTTGCGTCAATGTCCACGAAGCGAAATCTTTTCTTTCACTAGTAGTAGCCTTGGGACGGCCAATATCGACATTGACTCTCATTCTGTGGTTACTCTTCTGGATCTTTTTGGGGAGATTTTCAATGGTAGGAACGGCATTATTCGGCATGTAAAGGAGGAGTGCGAAAAAAGAAAAGAAGGCATCTACAATAAGAGAGGACCCTACTTCATCAAACATCACACTTAACGTTAGTTCAAGAAAGCGGTAAAAGAAGACATACGGATTGTAGTGAAGCTTCACAGAAAGCTGATTTTGTTCTTTATCTGGAATGATCTCGCATACAAGAAGTGGCTATTGTTAACAAGACGTCGATCTCCAAAAAAGCACATACCTGCATGTTCTCTTGGTCTACTTCCAAAGTCCAAATCGTATCATCCAACGGCTTCTTCGGCGTTTGAAAGAGCAACAGTGTATCAAAAAGCCGGTAGCCTTCATTGCAGAGATGTTGAATAGTTCGTAGAGGCGTACATTGGTACTTCATCATATCCGGATTGAGTGATTGCAAATACGTCATGAAATCAGATGCCGTGGCAAACTTACTGGTTTGCACCCGTAAAGGAAGAGTATTAAAACATGGAGCTACAAGTGGTAGCTCTGCGTCGATAAGAGAGCGGCCACTATATACATTTCCAAAGCAAATGTCTTTGCGTCCCGTCATGACTTGAACAGTGCATGCCCAGGAAGCCTGACACAGGGTCAAAAGCGAGCAGTTGGACTGCTGTGCTAGGGTAGAGATCGAAGAGAGTGGCATACGTAGTTTCTTTTCAAAAACCCGCTCTTCAGACCCAGAAACGCTCATAAGGCATGGCTCAAATCCATGGAAATGATCTTTCCAAAATGCCTCTGTAGATGAGGGTAGAAGCAACGCTTTCCCCAAAAATTCATAAAACGTGGACGTTATGGGCGCAAGACGCTTTCCTTTGATGACATCCTCGACATCAAGTAAAATTTGCTGCATGGCTTCAGCATCATAAAGAGCATGATGGCAAATCAGTGAAAAATACACGTCGTTGTCTACATGGAATGTAGCCAGCGATAGTGGAGGTGTATATGATTCAAGTTGGCTTGGAAGCCGCCCTGTATGCTCTGCAGACCCTTTCTGAATAGATTCTACTGGCCCAATATCCAGCCAATCCATGTTATGTGATGATAAGACAATTTGTGCCACAAGAAACTTGGCATCATTGGTTTTGACAAAGCCAGTACGGAGAATTTCATGGCGAGCAATCATTATAGACCAGGCTTCCTTTAGCTTTTTTCTATCCACATGCACCTTGAAAACCATGGCATTTGTATAGCCACCATACGCCCCATCTCTTCTTTCATCAGGAGACAGAAGCATTGCTTCTTGCAGCGGCATACAAGGCATGAGTTGGACCATCTCCAAGCCCCCATCCGCCAAATCATGTTTTATTACATCCACAAACCCGTGAGAAAACGCACTCTCTACATCAAATATATGTTGAGAACTGTCTTTCACTTCTAGTAGATGAGAAATGCCTTTGATGGTAGGATTTTTCAATATATCGTGGATCTGGAGCTTCGTATCAAACTCGTTTTGAATAGACCTCGAAAGGCGGATGACAGAAAGCGAATCAAGACCTATACTAGCTAATGAAGAGTTCAGTTTGATTTCAGAAGCTTTTGCACCTAAAGTCTCGCTCACAACATGGACCACTCTGTTATCGATAGACTTTATACTGCTGCTTTGCCCAACTTCTTCACTCGCATCGAAGTTTACCTCTGTTGATGCCTCAAAGAGATTTGGCGTCGAGCTTCCGGAACTATGGATATCAAAATTGGTGTCTCGGAGGAGCCTCTTCACAATGCCTTCGTACTGCTCCAGGAGATCCTCTACAAATCGGCCTGTTAAATCTGTCGAATATGTGACCCGAACGCGAAAAAGGTCATTCACCGGTTCTACTTCCCACATAACCTTGGTCTCCAAGAAGTCCTGGTGATCAACCTCTTCCACAAGAGTTGTCTGATGACTGTACATGGACTGTTGGAAAATGAACACCACATGGAACAAAGGGTGCCCTGGAGGAAGATCAACAAACTTTTTGATTTGCAAAAGAGGCAAAAAGGAATGAGCAAGCATCGATCTATTTGTGGTATGGATATTCTGGACAAGATCCCCAATCGACTTCATCCTAGAGAGATCGGCCCTTACCGGCACAATTTGAAAGCAGGGTCCAACAATCGTCTCGATGCCAGGAAGCGGGAGCGTACGGCCAGAGGTCACAGTTCCAATCACCAAGTTCTTTGAGGACGTCACCGAAGACCAGAGAAGAGCGAGTGACGCTTGGAAAATAGCCTGTGTACTCCACCCCATGCGTTTGGATAAATTCTCCACCTTGGACGAGGTGATGGAAAGAGTTCGTTGGCGTACGTCTGGCAAAACATCCTCATTACCAGAGACGGGCCATACAAATGGGTGACAGGACTGAAGAGACATTTTCCAGTACTGCTCAGCCTTCTTTTGTCCCTCGTGGAGATTTGCACTTCGATAATAGGAAACAACTTCTGAGAATGGAAAGCTTTTATCCGACTGTTCACCTCTGAGAATCATATCCAAATGGACTTTGAGGTAATCTAGCGACCAGCCATCATAAACGGCATGATGCAACCATAGCCGAGCTCTTGTTCTCGCGTCAGATCGTGGAGCCTCTTCGATTTCCACCTTGAATGGCGTCAACATAAAGTCATTCGAACCACTAGAGAATTGAGAAATAAGCTCAATGGCATTATTCGGTGCTTCTTTTCTAACAGCCTGAAAGAATTGACCACCTTTTTCCACAAAAACTACGCGTAAAATCTGATGCATGGACATGAGTTGAGAAAATGCGTCCCTCAAAGAATCCGCCTCTACGGAAGGATCAAATGCAAGCTCTACCCAATTGCAATACATCTTTGGCTTCAAAAGAGATTCAAATAGCATGCCAGATTGAACAGGTGTGCAATGCAAAACAGCTTCCACCTCATCTTTCGGTATCGGTAAGTCTAACTCTTCAGAAATGACTGGGTCTACAATCTTCTGCACCGTAACATCCTTGCTCTTATTCTGGATACGTTTATACAGCCCAAAGAGAGTCCTCGACTGGAGAATATCAAGTGCACTCACGCCATCAACGCCAGATAAACGAAGTAGAGCTGCGAATTGTATAGACTTTAAAGAATCTAGACCCACTTGGGAAAGAGTATCCTTTCCAGATATGGGCCCAAATATCTCCTCGGCAATATTATGAAGTAGGCGGTCCAGTTCGTTAATGTATGTCACCGAGGGCGATCTTGCCTTTCTTCGTGACCCCGAATACTGCTGTACAAGTTGATTGCGGTCAATTTTTCCGGATTGCAGTCTTGGAAAATCACTCATGATAACAAACCTACCCGGGATCATATACTGCAAGAGCCATGCTTCACAGGATGCCATGGCATCGCTTTCAAAGCCATCGGTGGGTCGGAATGTATGGCAAAAGGCAACAATCATACCATTAATAATTGCTACGGCAGCTGCTAAACAACCCTCTGTGCGAAGAATGGCCTGCTCAATCTCTCCAAGTTCAATTCTTTGGCCTCGGAGCTTTACTTGACCAGAAGATATGCGCCCGGAACACTCAATGGTTCCATTTTCATTCATTCTTGCTTTATCGCCAGTTCTATAGAGGCGGCCATATTCTGTGTCTACAAAAGCAGCGGCTGTTTGGTCTTCTCGATGTATGTAGCCACTGGCAAGCTGGTGGCCTCCAATGGCCAGCTCTCCCTCTTCTCCCATAGGAAGAACCATCACGGAACTTTCTATGCTATCCTCTTCTGGCATGGAAATAATATAGGAAGATACCGTGTCTAATGGAAAGCCAATGTTCTTGACAGAAGATGTAGCGTTCATGGCTGGTTGCAATGTGCTACTGTTAGCATTACCCTGAGTCGATTTCTGAGACATACCAATGGATTGACGCTTCTGTTGGCCCATACATTGCCCATAGCATACTCGGTTGTTCTTTACTTCCTCCGAATTCTTTGATGATGGACTCGGTAAGCATCTCGCCAATGGTGAGAAGAAGCTTGAGTCCTGGTGCTCTTTTTCGTGTTTGTAAGAGAGTCGAGACAACCGTCGGTGTGAGTTCGCAGGCGTCTATCTTCATTGTGTTTAGAACGGCTGGCAGGTCGTCCAGCATGTCTTCTCGGCAGCAAGACACAAGCGTGGCATCTCGGAACCATGTAAAAAAGATTTCAAAGACAGAAACATCAAACGTTGGGGCTGCGAACTGCAAGAAACGAGAGAATATAGGGATGTGTCGATGATGGGCGAGTATACTTTGCACGACAGCGTCATGAGATATGCTTACTCCTTTGGGGATACCAGTTGATCCAGATGTGTACATGACATAGGCCGGGTCTTGCGATATTATATTTGGCAAAGCCCCAGTGTCATTTATGCTGTCCGTGAACAGATTCAAGTCGTCCAAGACGATGGCTTTCGCAGGACTATCTTTGGAGATGAGATCCCTTGTCTCACGCGTTACGATCACAGCTTGTGCGTCTACATCTTGTAGGATAAATTGTATTCTCTCTAGCGGCGCGTCTAGCTGAATAGGACAAAAGGCACTCCCAGCTTTGAGAATAGCTAGCTGAGCAATATAGAGCTCAGCACTCTGTGGAACGAGAATGGGAACAATGGAAGGACTGGCTAAGAGAGCAATGCGATGGGCGAGATTGCTAGATATCTCGTGCAATTGTTTATATGGAAGCTGTAGACGATGCCCCTGCGGTGACTGATAATCAAGGGCGATATTCTCGCTTGTCCTTACAAGATCGTGAAGAAAACTAGGTCCATCTATCCTTTGGGGATGGGGATGAAGAATAGATAGCGCTTTCATCTTTTTACCAGTATATTACTATTATATATTAGAGCGATCAACAAACTTTATAGCATTAATAGTCTAACCTTTATACATGCATTCTCTTTTAGAAAAAAAAAACAAATTTTTTTTCTGCTCTTGAAGAAAAAATGATTGGGTTGCAAGAGAGTGACAAAAAGGCTCCGATAAGAAAAAATCCTTACATTTCATGCAGTGTGTTGAAGTTGGAGCTCACAATGAAGGAGGTCGATGCGGCCTCGGTTGCTTTTTTTGCTGCAGATCGAAAGAAATGTGGGGATCATTCACCGCTCCCGTCCCTTGCAAGGACCAGTCTCTTCTCTCTAGCTCGAGCGTTTCTCTACTGATTTATGTCTGGAACTTTTCATTTTCTTTTACAGATAGCATCTACAATCTCACCGGCCCGAGTAGCCAAAACAGATAAAAGCGTGTCGCTCATCTATACACGTTAGTATTACCATTTGTAAACTCGTAAAACGCACCCCGTGTGATCCTTCACAGCATCCTTGGAGCCAAATGCCCGACCCTGGTGCTACTTGATCCTTTGAAAACTGTACATGGTAATCACGGGCTACCGAAAGAACTCGCTCAAGTCCCTCGGCGTCTTGCACGCACCAGCTACCAATCTCCGGCTTTAAATGTTTTGCTGATTTTTCGGGTAAAAGTGGCCAGAGATTGCGGAGAATGTCGACGTGTGTTCGTCGCTCGTATCCAGTGGCGGAAATGACGAAGTCTACGTCCAGAGTTTCTGCTTCTTTTTCTGCGCTGCCATCCATGCTTGGCTCTAGACATAGCCTCATCTGTGAGGCCCCAACAGGTTCAACATGGCGTACAACTTGGCCCCCCATGATTCGATGCTGCCATTTTGACTCATCTGTCCCGAAGAGGCGCCGTTGATGGTACATGCGCTCATAAAGTATGTCGATAAGCTCGAGGCGGACAACACCATAGTTCGTTGCACGAACGCCTCCTAAAAACTGCCGTCTATATTGATCTGGCTTGGTGTAAAGGTGGTCAATATATTCCGGGTTGAAAATAGAATTGACACTTCCATTAATGATGATATAAAAAAGGAATCTTAAACTTACAATGGTGAGTCGTCACTGGGTCGTAGAAATTTAGAACGCATAATGAGATGAGCCTTAGTGCTGGGATATTCAGTATGAATGTTATTAAAGATCTCAGCGGCACTTTGTCCGCCTCCAATAACAGCTATTGAAATGTTGCTTTTGTCTTTACCATTCATCAAAACCGGCATCGCATGGGCATAGCTAGAAGAGTGTATCACTCGTGCATGCTCTTTTGGAAAGACTGGAGGAATAAAGGGCGTCCCCCCCAAGGCCATCACGACATTTCGAGCACAGTATGTTTTTACCTCACCCGTTGATTTTTCTTTTGCCTTGACCTGGAATACAGAGACGGGACTTGTTGAATGGTGAGCCTCAACAGAGACGACCTCATGTCCATATAGAACAGAGTCAGAGAAAGCCTCGGCACACCATTCCAGATAGTCTTGATACTCTGTACGATCAGGGAGAAAGGTGCCAAGGTTGCTAAAGTCCAGCAGTCTATTGTTTTTGAAAAGATAGTTGGTAAAGGTAAAGGCAGACTGGGGGTTGCGCATAGTAGCCATGTCTTTGAGGTAGGAGATCTGCATCTTGGCACCAGGGAGAATCATTCCCGAGTGCCATGAAAATACATCTTGCTTCTCCAAAAAAAGGATTCTTGGGCTGTTTTCCAACGAGCCAGATGCTATGGCATCGTTGAGAGCTACAGCAATAGCTAAGCTAGCCGGTCCAAACCCAACACAGATTACATCTTGTATTTTTTCTGGTTCAGACGGAGAGATGTGAGATAGGTTCACAGTAGACTTTTCACGGTCTTTATAGTCCACATTTCCTTGGATTGTCATGCTGTATAAATAGCTGCAGACAGCAGGAGACGAGTAAAGTTGGGTCTCTGATATGCAAGTATCTTTTTTCCTTCTTTTTTCCTTCTTTTTTCCTTCTTTTTTCTCTTTTTTCTAAAGAAAGTCACAGACAATGCTATAAAACCCTTCAAAAATTGTTAAAGATGAAATGAATGAAAAAAGAGTTGATTATTTACAGAATTTACATACATAGTACAGAAGGCATGACCGGTTCGGTTCACAAAAGCTTAACGTTGAGCTCAGAACAGCGCTTGTGCGTCACGTGAAACAGGAGCCCAGAATATCACGTGATCTAAATGCTTTTAAATATACGCGTAAATGCCTTCAAAGTTTTTTTTTCTTTAGATGTAAAAAATTTCGTGTATTGACTCCTATGCTTCTGGGTTTTTTTCCTTGGGACCTTCAGACGCTACTGGGGTTGTCTCTGCAAGACAGCTTGATTGGCCCCAGCCTCCACTATAACCAAACCACCGCTTCTCATGGGGCCCACGAGCTACACATAAAACTAGGGCAGCTACGGTAAACCCAATTTCAGAATATCCACTGTAGTGCCAGCCACCGATGGCATAGAGCCGGTTGCACACGGCCGTACCCATGAGCATGCCACAGAATCCAGACACCATAAAGACTGTATTGACACGATTACGTGCCTCTGGCTCTACTGCCACCAACTGCGTCCGGCACGCAGTTTGTGTAAGGATTTGGCCCAAATCCACTAGGAACCCCATGACGGCAGGGCCTGCGAGTGAAAATATGCCCACAAAAGTGCCAATAAGAATGCCAACGAGAACAATGCAAAGGCCAAGAACAGCCGCAATGATTGGGTGCCATCTCTTTGTCATGAATTGAATGATGAGCGGGTTGAGAAAGAATGGCGGCATGCCTACAAGTGCAAAAAGACCAACGTCAATACTGGAAAGTCGGAACGGTGGTGAGGTGAGCAAAAAGGTGAGTGTCGTCCAGTAGCCCACAAACGTAGCTGAGACAAGAAAGTTAATGAGGCTCGCTTGTATCAGCAAAGGCTGCCTCGAAGCAATTTTGACCATGCTGTAGAAAATGCCACCGTAGGAGATCCCATCTGCATTGGTAGTCGGATAGTCGGGAAGGAAGAGAAAAAGAACAATGAGAAGGCCGTACTGAACTCCAAGAGCTACATAATAGATCGTGCGCCAGCTTGTAAAGTTGGTGGCAATCCCAGAAAGAATTCTCGCAAACAATACACCCACGAAAATGCCTCCAAAAGCAATGGAAATCATCATGGCACGACGCTTTGGCGGTGCCAGCTCGGCTACCAACGGAAGCATGAGCTGTGGCGTCACTGTCGTGAATGCAACAAGAAAGGAGAGTGCACGAAAGACGGTAAATGAAGATGTCACACAGAGACCTATCCAAATGGAAGCTGTTATGAAAATCAAACCAAGTGTCAACGGACGACGCCGTACAATGTCACCCAATGGACAAATCAGGATCATACCAGAAGCATACCCAGCTTGCATAAGCGTCGGTATCTGACTAGCCTCTTCGGACGAAACATGAAAATCACGAGCAAAAACCTGCCCATTAGACTCGTACAGTAAAACTTTCGGAATGGCTCATACATACATTTAAAATGGGGTGGTTATAATACAAATTGCTCACTGAAAACATGGACGCCTGTCCATAATTAGCCTCTCTTCATCTACAGAGGGCCCAGAGTACGCACCAGGCCGAATAAAAGGCAGAGTTTCCATTCAAACTCGGGAGGGTTGGCCGGATCATATCGACAGTTTTTCGGGACATAATCAAGCTTCTTGAGAGCCTTCCGGATCCTCTCCATGCTACTAGTCGCTAAGGCCTTTGCAGCCATTCTTTTGTTTTTGTTTTATAATAAAAAATACACGTTCATTTTGACCTTCCATGGGGCTTGTTTTATTTCAATGTTCACCACATGTAGAAATATTTTTCAGATACATATGTACTACTATTACTTCTTTTAGGATCGCCGATCCTAAAAGGGAAAAGTCAATCATCAAAAACTTTGTAAGCGTCCTATACAAGCGGTACATGAAAAGTTACTGCCGCAAAGCGGTCAGACATTTTTTTGGCGGTGTCACATGGCAAAATACCCCAATTCTTACGACGAATATGACTTTAGCTTCAATAGTTCGCATGCCAATCTAGCCACTATCTAGGTATAAATACGAGCAGACGCCCCCGCTACTTTTCAGACCAAAAAATTTCCTCCCAGAATGGCGGGTACCTCGGCTCGTTCAGGCCCCGCTACAAAGTATTGGTGCAAGCACTGTTCGACCTATGTCGTCGACACAAAACTGCAACGCGCCAACCATGAAGCTACGGGCAAGCACCAATCTGCCATTAAGCGTACGTTGCGAGATCTCCATCGGAATCAAGAACGAGAAGACCGCGAAAGAGCCCGCGCACAACAAGAAATTGCACGGATATCAGGCATTGCCCCCGTACCACCACCGAGACAGGAGCCTGCTACAAGAAAGCCAGCCATAGCAAGGCCCCAGCCCAAGAAGAATGATCTTTTGCCTTCCGTCGTAGCTCGTCAGCATATGGAGCAATTGGCAGATCTGGGTGTTGAAATTCCCGACCAATATCGCAGTGGCATGGCCATGGCAGGGTCATGGACAGTGACAAAGACGAGAGTCATTGAGGAGAAAAAAGATACCTCAGACACTTTATCAACACCGAAGAAAAGGCCTCTTGAAGAAGATGGCGACTCTACCCACCAAAAAGAGGACGGTGATTCTCTTATACAAAAACCGCGTCAATGGGGTCGCAACAAGCCTAACGCGCCTGATGACCTCGATGCCCTGTTATCTGATTCACTTTTTCAACCTAGTGAAAAGAAAATCAAAATAGAACAACAAGACAACACGAATATCTTCATCAAAAAAGAAGACCCCGAAGACTCTGTCAAAAAGGAAGAGTCTCCACATGAAATGCAAGACGCTGCGGTAAAAAAGGAAGAATCCGTGAACGAAAATCCAAAGTTTACGCCTATCGTCTTCAAAAAACGAAAGTTAAAAGCTACTCGCAAATAGGCCACCAAACAAGCGCTGTATATATGCAAGAGGAAAGAAAAAGATTCGCAAAAACGCTACTCAATTATCGACGCTCTATATCAGCCAAACAAAACTCTGATTAAAAATGTTCCCACAAGCATCAAGGACAACGCAAATTATAGTACAAGCAAAAAAACACAATTCAAAGATGCTCTAGAGCATCATGAATCCACCGAGAACGGCAGCCAAAACCACAGTCGTGATTCCAACAGTGACTGTAGCAGAGTCACTTGTAATCATCGGCGGTGGCGTAGCCCCCGTAGAAGCAGACGGCCGTGCCGATGTCTGCAGAGTGGGGACAGTTCCGTTTCCAGAAGGAATTCCTCCGGAGACACCAGGGGCTGGGACCTTAGCTCCTGGTTCCCCTGGCGTATTCACTTGAACCTGTCCGTCACCAATTTCAGTGGCCGGTGCACCACCCTCAGACGAGCCCTCGCCACCAGAACCAGGCTTACTGGGGGTACTGCCCTCAGATGCGCCTACAGAAGGAACGCTTCCCTCAGAGGCGCCACCACCCATCTCAGCAGGGCCAGGTGCGCCAGGCTCCGTCACTTGAACCTGGCCATCTGAAATCTGGCCAACAGATTCAGGAGCACCACCAGGGGCACCTCCAGGAACGCTTCCCTCAGAAGGTGGGGTGTAACCACCACCGCTAGGGCTTGTAGGCGCCGGGGCACCAGGAGTAGTCACCTGGACCTGTCCATCATGAATCTCCCCAACCGGCTCAGGAGAAGGACCTGGAGCACTAGGTGTCGTTACCTGGACTTGGCCATCATGGATTTCGCCAACGGGCTCTGGGGCGGGTGCGGGTGCAGGTGCAGGTGCAGGTTCCGGTGCAGGTGCAGGTCCCGGTGCAGGCGGGTTATAATGAGGCTTGGACCCAGAGCAAGGCATAATCAAAACCTTGACAGGCTCACACTGTGGGGCCATATTGGCATTGTACAAGTTGTAAAAGTCGCCAGACTTGCACTGATACCAAGTAGTCGATCCTCCCAGGGCAAGAGAATCATCACCACATACTGAGAATCCAGACGTATACACGGCACCAGCCTGAGGAGGGTCATCAAACTGGAACTGGTTATTTGATGCAATGTAACCTGTGCGGTTCTTTGCGTCCTTAATAACACCATTATTCAACGACACCACAAGAGAGTCTGGTGCACTGCAGTCACCACTGTATCGCTTCTTTATTAACCAATGGCCTAACCAAATAAAAAATGACAAACCTTTGTGATATCTCTCTTCTTGTTTTGGCCTTCCACTTCAACAGTCACCTGGAATTGACCGTCAAATGTCCTTGTGCACCCCTGGGGGTAGGAGCCCTCGGGTGCAATGGCATCAGTGACACCACCAGATGGGGCTGCAATAGCGGAGCTCGCACCTGCGAGTGTTAGGATAGGAGTTGTTGACTTCATTATGAGATAAGTTGTATTGTACGAATACTGGGGATTCAATGATAGTATCAAAAATGTAGTCGTTTTCTTAAGAAGAGAATCACGAAAGTGTGGATGGTGAGTTCTATTTAAGAGTCCTTGATGTTTACACTATTCCATAGGAAGGCCCGATATGATCACTTTGTCCAGCTAACAGTTGCTGCTCGGCTACGTTTGGGTGAGCATCTCCGGCGGAGCAACGGAAAGAGGAGAGTGGGTAGTAACCAGGCAGTAGAATCGTCTATTTTTATAGATGTTCTATATATCAATGGATAATTTTTACAAGTCACACATCCAAGAAAATCCATAGTAGGGCATCTATACGATGGCAAGGAGGCACCTAATAATCCGAGTACCTGTCATAATTTATTTTACCAAAGAATGGCAAAGCCTTCATCTTGTTGTATAGCAATTAGAATTTTTTGGTAGCATATTTTATTGAATTTAGAAATCGGAAGTCTTTAATGAGGGATAAATATCTCGGGGTATTATCTCATCCACAAAAAGACGAACAACACGCTGAAACGAAAACATTTGGCGACTGCGTTCCACTGCCTATGCATCGGTCTTTCCCACATACACATAGCCGAATGGAACCCTGAAACTCTAGTTGCTGTAGCAATACCATGAGAACCATGGCCATTGTGCTACGGCAACAGATACCCTTTTTCTTCATCGATCTCTGCCTCCAAGAGTGGCATCATTCGTCGATGCGGTAATACATGTGGGCTGTCTTGGATACTGCGCAGCGCAAGGTACATGCCGATTTCGAGGTGCATTAAAAACGCGAGATTCTGTGCCTTGTGAGCCACATTTCGCTTCTGTATGCACATTCTTTTTTTCTTTTTTTATTGAACTATTTCTCTCGTGTTGCTTTTTTTCAACGCTTTTCCGTCTCCAAAAGTGTGCTTACATAAACCAGTCTACACGATCTGCACCATAGTCTATACGATCTACACAGGGATCATAGCCGATCCTTTTTAGACAAGAATAAAAGTTGCCATTTCTTCCAACAATAACTACAATATGCACAAAAATGAGGTGACATCATGATGAAAATACGAGCAATGTAAAAATCACCAATGCTCTTCCGTTTCATGAGATACCTCAGCCCAAACTAACTCGTTGTCATCTCCCGGGATAAGTTCTGCCTCTACTGCAGCTCCCTCAACGTCATCCATCTCGGTCAATACGGCCGATTTTGTAAAAACGTCATCGTACTCGGATTCCTCGTCATAGGTATCAGGTTCCTCAATATGTGGGCCATTGACGTAGTCCAACAGACCTTCGTCAGTGTTCTCAAGCGCTGCCAATGCCTTTGCTGTCTGGGACTCTTCACATAGTGGGCCCTTGCAATCAACCGCGGCCTTGATGCTGGTCTTAGCCCCTGTCTTGGCGGGCGTTTCATACTTGCTTGATACGTGCTCAAGGTATTTTTTAGTAGCATGCTTCCCAAGCTTCAATGCGCAATTACGAAGCTTGGTCTTGAAGTAGTTGTGGACATGTTGCAAATGACCTTGGTGCTCCACACAAGCTTCCTCGGGTAAATCGCCGTCCAATTGTGTCACGAGGGCCTCGGCAGCATCAATCACCGGCTTGATAGCCTCCGCTACACACTCTACGACATTAGCCATCTTTTTTTTTTTTTTGCAATTACATACCAAGACCAACTTTATCAGCAATGTTTTCTGCAAACATTGTAATATCGGCCACTATGGCATTGGCTTTTGTCAAAAGACAGCCACTGTCACAAATGTCTTCCTTGGCAATGGCACATAGACTGTCACAACAATCTCCATTTTCGTTCCAGCAACTCGATCCATATGACTCGGAGGACTGTTTTTCAAAATCGACTGTTTTGAATTTGATATGAAGATGTCTGGCAGTGTTGGTAGCTGTGTTTAATATGTGTGTCAGCGCAGCTAATGGAGATGAAATCTTTTCAACAATGGTTTCGGAATACGATGGGCAGCATGAAACATGGCTGGGACATCCATCTCCTGAACACTCTACAGTCTTTGAGCATGATTGGCCGCGGTGATGATGAAAGCCATTATTGCGATGAACATGACCAATAGCGCCCTCTACATGTGTCAGTGGCTATATATACTTTATGAAACGTAAATCATACCAAGAATTTCACCAACAATGTGGACTTGTCTTCCTACAATGTCAAGAATATGTGACGCCGGCCGGGCGTAATGACATGGGATATGGACAATAATGTTCCCCTTGTCTTTATGACTTTTTTTGTGCAGAGAAATAAACTCAAGCTGGCCATCAAAATCAGACGGATCCACGGAAGCATCCGCATATTCAATGACATTCTTGTGCTCTCCTATTGCCGCAGGACGTGCATCTGCGTTGGAAATAAAGCCTACCAAGAGGGCTGCCATGTACACCGGCTCACTAATCTTCATTTTTGCAAATAAAACAAGAAAAACAGATAAAAATAATAGATAAAAATATTAATGGTCAAAAGAACTAGATGAATCTCAGTCTAAAAATACCATCCAAATAAATGATTTTCATCAGCTTGTTTACAAGGGCCTATACGCCATCGGCACCTTCTCATTCAACGTTGTTCCTAGCAACAGTAATAATTATTCCGTCTTGAAAGGCATGGTAAATGATTCTTTTTCATTTCAATTGACAATAGTATTTGCATGGAAGTACAGTAATAATAGTACAAGTCATTAAATCATAAGGTTTTTTTTATCCGCCCACCCCCAATTTTACAGGAACGCAAAAAGAAAAGAAATAATTCGTACATCGTAAAGCCTCAAAAGCTCTGCCTGAGTCTGCCCTTCATTGTCTGCAGTTGCGGGTGATTGGCATTGACAAGAGTGTTTTGCCATGCCTTTGAGCTGCCACTGATGGCCTTGGGCGCTTCTCCCAGCACAATTTCATGTGTTTCATTGGGCATGTAGGCATTTCCCAAGAGGACAGGGGCTGTGTTAATGTAAAGTGTCTCGTACGCACCAGGCGCAACACAGAACGTTTCGTGAAAAGCAGAAAGATGTGGGTACTGTTTGCGATGCGAAGACAGCCAGGAGCAAGCTGCTGCGTGAATTTTGCTTGCCGCAAACCGCTGCAAACCCTCTGTGCTTTGGAAGTACATGACAAGGAGAATCGTATTTTCCGACTGTCGCTCACCGCCACGGAAGAGATTGGCCCCAAGCAGGCCATATGAGTTCTCACCACACGTGCGGTCAGCCTCGAGGGCTTCAATGGTTGCGCGGAAATGATTTGACATGGCTGGACCTCCAGGGGACAAGATCCCAAGAGGATGGTTGAAACGGGCACCAAAATGAAATACAACCACTGACTCTTCTGGATCACCTGAGACTGTAGTACCGTCCGAATACTCGGTCTGGGGACTCCCTGGGCGTGATGATTGTCGAGAGTAGGGGGGCGTTTTTAGCACAGCCGTCGTCCTTCCATCAACGACACCATCCATGTACTTGTTTCGCCGCTTTCTCTCCATATCAGAGCGTGGTCTTCGGGACAGGGAGAGATATGGAATGCTTGGCAGCGCCATTTGCCAAATTGTGCTAGTAATGGTAAACGTTAGGAAGGTGGCTGCTGGAATATAGCACCATGGCCGCTCCACGGCTGCAGAAAATGCCATTTGGAGACCAGCACCAAAGGCCAAAAGTGTTTGGATGCTGAACGAGTCCTTCAAAATATACTAAATAGGCTGTTAGAAGTTGTCCAAAGGGTCTTATATAATAGAAATACATACGTTCGCTGATAAAGTTGTCCATCCTCCTGGGACTTGGACAGACTGTGGAAGGACTCTTTCTACTCCATTATAGTGGACTTCACCACTGACACCATCTCGGAGACGCTCTATATCTCTTTCCATTGTGTCGGTATTTGAAGGATTTTTGTGGTCCAAAATGCAAGTGGTTTGGCCAAGAGGACGAGATATATACGCCAGAAAGAGGGCACAGAAATGAGAGGGGCTCTGGCCACGCAAGATAGCAAGACAACGGAGCTACAGCTGTCGCGTGTTGTTCGGACTCCTGTGACGTTTCGTTTTGTGTAAAGTAACTTTGCGTAGGTTAGGGATGCACCCGAAAAAAGAAAAAAAAAATGTGGCCTCCAGATCAGACTCGGTGATAAAAGGAGTGTCCAAGGAGAGACAGTGTCTTTATGTGTGCACTAAACCCGACAGATCTGACCAATTTTGGACTGTTCAACAATTAAATCAACCAAAGTGTAACGGCTGCCACGCGATGCCCTTGTTGGCAGAAAAATGTCTTTCCCTGTCCACCCCAAGAGGTATTTCTCCTAGTCAGCAAGACTCGGTTTGCGCAGTCGATATGTATGAGACCGCTGGTGTGAAACCTGGGAGACGAGTTGGTAAGCGAGAGTAGGAGGATGCGGTATAACCTGCTGCTTTTAGGGGAAATGGATAAGAGAGGAAGGAGATGGGGGGATTCAACAGAAAATCCGAGGACAGAGTCCTATTTTATCTCCTTTGGAAGGGGCCATTTGTGTATTTTTTTCTGTGGAGACCTTTCCTAGGACAAAAAATGTGTATAGTGAAGATGAACACACAGACACCGCCCAAAATTGTACCGCCAAGCATGAACAAGTGAGTGATGAGAGACGGTCAACTCGAGCTTGTTGCGGTGAAAATCGCAAACAGAAAACGGGACCCGGATTTCTGCTTGATCCGTCCATTCAATGTCAAAAAAAAAGCAAATAAAAAAGGCCACCCCGAGCCCGAGCTTTTGGTTGCGTGTTGGAGCATGTACCATTAAGGTAGACTGCCTACCATTAAGGTAGACTGCCTCTTATTCGATGCTTTTTTTAGTTTGCTGTTTCATTTTTGGTGTCAGGACAGTCATAATGAAAACATTTCCATGTGTGAATGACACCATGTTTCTGCTTTTTTTCATGTGCGTTGTTTCCGTAAACACCCCCTCTTCATGATGATGATGGAGTCTTCCATATTGGTCATTGTGCATGAGTAGCGTATCGGCAATCGGCAGAGAACCTCTTCTCGACCTTTGGTTGGACGGGATGCTACCACATCCCATACATGTCCTCACCACCTTTAGAGACGTAGCTTTGTGGTGATCATTGGATGGGACCCTGCAATAAGGCGGGAATTGTCCAGGTGATGCCTCATTTTTGCGCAATGTAAGCCCCGAAAAATCATCAGAGATGATTTTTTTACGAAAAATAAAAGAGAATGAAGATAAAAAATTTCCGTGAGATCTGACATGTTTTATTTTTATTTCTTTTCTATTCATTCAACACTGTGAATTGACCATTTCCTTTTGGATGCCTTTACTCATTGGTAGCCCTCTTCTGCTCGAAGCTTTTGCAAAACAGACCATTGTATGTTTGCAAGTACATGTACCTACCGAGTTTGTTCGAAGAGCGGACAAACGACGAGTCTTTGATTCTTTGCATGCATGAGAATGAAACAGGACAATACCACCGCCCTCTGCATCATCTTTGTTTCGAAGAGAACACAAGATGCAAAGCTCTTCCTTGTTCAGCCCATGTACCTTCGTATCTTTACGCTAAGCCGCCATTTGAGTTTCCCGTTCCGTTCACAAAGGCATGAACAATTCATGAACAATTCATGAACTCCGATGCCCAGAAAAATGGCGATGGTGAGTTTTGATCACGTGTATTTTATGGCAAGTCAAGTCAAGAAGTCTATGCTCATGCTTTTACGGACGTAGCTATAACTAAATTTCATAAATTTTTTTTCTCATTAGGTACGTAATGGCAAAATATGCCTAATACACTTCCAAAACATAACGCCCGTTTTCCTTCAAACGATCAATCTCCTTGGCAGGGTCAACCTTGCGGCCAGACGCCTTGGCCTCCGTGGCAATGGCTTCTTTCAAGACATCCGTCAGGTCAGGAACAGGCCATGTTGGGCCACAAAGGAAGAAGGCGCCCTCATCCTTAATATACGACTGGATCACAGCGTCCATGTGCTGGCGCATTCGGTCTTGAATGTAAATCTTTTGAGGCTGGTCGCGAGAAAATGCCGCGCCAAGGAGCGTCACTACACCAGCATCCACGTAGGCCTCCCATTCTTCACCGTAGAGATACTCTTCGCGCTGGTGACGGGATCCGAGGAAGAGCAAAATGGCACCAATCTCTTCGCCCCGTGCCTTTTGTAAAGCACGATACTGCACAAAGGCACGGAAAGGGGCTAGGCCAGTGCCCAGGCCAGCCATAATAAGAGGAGTCGACGCCTTGATAGGGAGCTTCATAACCGACGGCTTGACAGAAACGGTAACACAGGCGCCGGGCTGCAAGAGAGAAAGGTAGCGAGAGGCATGACCATAGCGCTTGCGGCCGCGTGAATCTACCCAATCGACGACCACAATCATCAAGGAAACCGCTGTGGGAGTGACGGCCTGTGCCGAAGCGATAGAGTACTCACGACGCTTTGATGGGGACACGATTTGCAGCAGCTGGGAAGCTGATGGGCGAGCCGACGTAAATTCTTCAAGGACATCGACATAGGTGGCCATGTCGACATCGCTACGGCGTTGGAACTCCTCGGCATCTTCTTTGCTGCCAGCGCCACCCAGAGCCGCAAGCTTGGCCTTTTGAGAGGCGTCTGTGGCAAATTCAGACAAGGCTTCATAGAAACGCTTTGGTGGCTTGCCGAGAATGTCAACATTCTGAACGAGAGCTTGACGGACCGTGCGCGTTTCCAAAATGGCAGGATTCTCACGAGAGGGCACTTGGACAAGAGCCGCTGCATCAAGGCCATAGGCGTGGATAAAGGCATCGACTTGCTCCTCGTCATTGTCTGCATGAATGCCTAGAGCCTCGCCAATATTGTACGTAAGGCCAGACGTTCCCAAGTCAAACTCGATGTGGAAAATGTTGCGCTCATAGTCAAGCGGCGTCAGGCGGCGGTTTTCGACAACAGTCACCGTGGACGTCTTGACTGTCAACTCAGGGCGAAGGGCAGTCTGTGTACCATAAGCTTCCTTGAAAACAAGGCCTTTGGCAGCAGCCTTCCAATCAAAAATTTGCCATACTGCCTCGATCTCAGACTTGTCAAAAGGCGCAAATCCAGTGGCCCTGTCAACGCGTGTAAGACCAATGGCACCATCGGCTTCCGCCCAGGATAAGGGGACATCCACTTTGTGCAGAGAAGACACATTGTCCCTAGAGAGGCCGACTACGCTGAGGAAGGCTGCTTCCAAAGCTGAGGCTTCGCCATCAGAGCCAGAAGCGAGATCAAGAGCCACAAGTTGAATCTTTTTGGCTGCCAGGGCCTGGCGGGCACCAGCAGGGATACGAGACTCGATGGTTTCCGGTTTGTAGCCAGCAAGACGAACAATCACAGTAGAGCCAACTTTGGCACCGCCAATGAGATCGACGGTCTTGAAGAGGCGTTCATCACCAACATAGGTAGCGTCGGCGGCTTCAATGGCATAGGGGGCACGAATGTCCTTATTAGCCTTGCGGACGTCTGTGCGGACAACGCCGCCCTGGACCAAGTTGTCATAAAAGACGTGCGATGACACGGTAGAGCCCTTCTGTTGGAGAGATGTGGCAATGGCAGTGGGGGTGGATGCTACGGTCGAGTCATCAACATCGTAAAAGACGTATTCTTTGGCCGACTCGGAGAGAAGATGAACGCTTCCGGTATCGCCAGACTTGTCAAGAAGAGAGAGAAGGACAGAGGCAATGGAAGACGGAGTAGGCGTGTCATTGGCAGCGTACTTGGCATCGACAACGGCGGGGACATGGTTTGTCCAGTTGGCTGAAAAGGTGACGGCCGCCAAGATGTCAGAGTAGAGGGCCGAAGACTCGGAGGCCTCGGAGACAGAAACACGGGTAGGCACCTGGCCCAGGACGGCGATTTGACGAGTCGTTGATGGAAGAGCGCCGATGAAGAGAGTCTCTGCAAATGGGCGGTACATACGGACATTGACAACGCCGACCTTGCGGCCCTGTCCTGAGAGCTGTTGGGCAACCTGAACGGCCGTCTCTGCCTCGCTGCTACCAAAGACAACGAGCACAGTCTCGGCAGAAGCATCACCGTAATATTCAAAAGGCTTATAGGCAGTGCCGAGCTCAGCATTAAAGGCATCAAGCAGGGCAAGAATGCGGTCCGAGACGTGGTCCTGCGGCTTGGCGGCAGCAGCCACCGCAGAGAGCCTTGCGTAAATGGCAGATGTCTGTTCATCACGAAGACTGGATGGCACCTGGACATTCTCTCGGGCTAGACGGATGCCGTCGTAGACATGGAGGGTAGGCTGGATCTGGGCGGCCAGAGTGGCAAAGAGGGCCATATGCTGGGCCTCGAGGGCATTCGCACTGGTCACCAAGGCAAGGCCCAATTCGTTAGCCACGTGCAAAGAGGGTGTATAGTCAGGGGAGAGGCCATCAGGTCCATATTCAATGGCAGCCACCTGACCGGCAAAAGGGCTGGCCACGCCATAGAGCAAAGCGAGCTGTTCCAAGGAAGAACGGAGCTGACGGAGGTTTCCTGTCGTGCCAATAAGCGTCTGTGCCTGCTGGCGTTTGTGCTTTTCAAAGTCTTTGCTAAAGGTATAGCCAAGGGCAAAGGCGCCAGCGCCAGCACGGGACTGGAGGGATACGAGAGACGTCACCTCTCCATGGACATTCTTGACGGCCTTGGCCTGTAATTCCTTGGCAGTGACATCAAGAGCAAAAGCTTCACCAGAATAGGCAAAAATCTTGTCGGAAAGCTGGTAGGCCACCTGCTCGACAAGCAATTGTGCCGTCATTCTTTTACTCTTTTTTTGTTTTTTTGTGGTGAATTCCCTAGAAAATTTTTTAAAAGAAGATGCACATATTTTATTTTTATTCCATGGCTTCGGCCACGGCCGTCTCCATGTCCTACGCACGCCACCATGCTCTCTCCGTCAATGTCCTTCTTTTCCTCGAGAATCACGCAATTATACACTTCCCAAAGCGGAAAGGTATACTTAAAAGACCCTCTTTTTTATCGGCAATCGGAGCGTCGAAAGATCACGTGAAATGTCGTTTTCTGTGTTATTTTTCAACTGTCGCCTTCTTCTTGCGTAATGCATGGAGATTGGGTGGCTTCTCGAGGCCAAGCCGTTCTCGTAGGACAGAGGCATCTGTGTCGAGTTCCTTCTCCCAATATACATTTATAATAGGCTTCGCTTGGCGAGCACTACGCAATGCCCACGGCAAAAATATGGAAAAGAAACGCTGTCTCTCTGCCGGCTTCAATCGTGCCACTGCAAATAAACTCAGCCCCGTCATGGGCAGCCCTGTATTGACAAATTCAAATGCCTTCAAGGCAATCTCACCCTCTACATATTGTGGTGGAAGCCCCAGCACGGCGTGGTATATATCGTGACATTCGCGGTACCGTTGGATGACATAAGCACACTCTGCATTGTCAACGTAACGCACAGTGTCACGAGCGTCTGGGGTGAGTTTATATCGCTCGAGAAACTTTCCGTAGACGTTCCCGACAGTGTTTTCTGGTCGTGCCAGGAGCTCTGTGAGCGGAAGCGTCTTTGAGGTGATGCGTGGCCGGTCCTGGAGGATTTGGCGGCCTATAGGATCGGCAAGCATAGTGTTTCGAAGTCTCTGGGCCACAGGGCCTGCGGATACTTCGCCCAGCGTGGCAATCAGGTCTTTAGCCATTAATGTCTATTGATGATAGTAAAAGAAGCTTCGTACCGGCTCGTCGAGGGTTGAAAAAGGCCCCAAATGCCGACCCCAACGTTAAAACACCCTTTTCGAGGGTTGTCAGTGGCACATGGCCTTCATAGCTTGGCGGGGGTCTCTTCAAGACAGAGAATGGCCTTACGCATGGTGTGCGCAAGGCCAAAACAGCTCGTGGAATTATTGAACGCATTGTCGTCGTCCAGCAAAGCTCTCCAAAACGTGACACGTGAGATTACATAATAATTTCGAGGATCATCATGTAAGCATTGGTCAACCGCTTAGGCCAGGCCTTGGTTGGTGGCCAGCCTATTCTATTGTCGAGACTCTAGGCGTGAAGGTGTAACATGAATATAAAAATATTCCATAGTTTGTGTAAAGAAATGCGTGTCTTTGTGCTCATCGACGTGCATCCAAAAGTCCCAGGGCCATTGCCAAAGTATGCACCAGCCTTATGCTAAGAAAGAGACAGCCAGTCGGCTTGACAACCGTCACTTGGTAGATCATCTTTTTTTCATAGACATTTGGTTTCGGGGAGCATTTGTAAGAAGGTGTGTCTCCTTTCTTGGTTAATCTATCCCTTGGAACGCCACGACGTTTCTTTCCTGCCTTTTTCTCGTAAAACTATTCTTACGATTGCACCATGCTCGCCTCGGACATTTTGATGGTAGCAGTAGCTTTTGCAGGCACTGTCTTGGCGACACCTATTTTTAACGGTGACGAGGAATACGACGATTCGTATAGCATCATTGAGGTGAATGATGGCGTGGATGCCCATGCAGATCCCATGGTGGCGCTGGACAGCAATACCAATGATGCGGAGCTCACGACGGAACAGGCAATTGAAGCCATGAAGCAGGCAGCATCTGGTGGTGGGTCATCATTTTATCTACGGACGCAAATTCTGCTGGGTGGCGATGACCAATATAATGGGCTCTATCTTTTTGGCCATCACAATTACCCTGGCTCCAGTTGGGCTATGCTGGCCAATAGACGTATAGAGAATTACAAGGCATATGCAAGAAAGGGTCTCTCTTCATCAACGCGGAATTTTTTCCAGGTGGTGTATCCTACAGGCAATTTTGATAGTGTTTTGTATCCGTCCAAGAAGGAGTCGGAATATGATGGGCTGAATTTTGTCATGATTAATGCTGGGGACCCGACGCCACGCCAAGACAATGCTTTTTACTTTGACAATAAGACTTTGCAGTGGACGAACAATGTGGATGTGGACAATGGTGGATTCAATGGATGGTTTGGTACGTGGGAGAGAGCGTGGGATGACCAATCTGCTAACGAGAACAGTCTGTCCTTCATCACACGAGGATATTGATGACAAGGAGAAGAAGGGAATACAGCTTTACTACCGTCCCTCCAATGAAGGAGACGTGCCAAGCGAATGCGCACGAGTGGATCTCGTTGCAGAGTACGTGTAGAATTATTATTCTTTTATTTTTAATCTTTTTTTTGTAGAATGGTATGGAAGCAATAGAGTACATATTGTTGGGTTAAGTCGACGGACCGATCCGGTGACGGCAAGCAGCATTACGTAAAAAAAGGGACCGCACAAACCGCGCATAACGATTACGGAGGGAAAGAGCCGCACGGAGGGCACTGACAGTTCTGACACGCATTGACACTGGGACGTGCGCGACTTGTGCCATTAGCCGCCTAGAAGACCCATAAAAATTGAGCTTTTTTGGCCTGCGATTTGACAGGGGATGACATCATTTATCCACTTGCGTATCGGAAAAAGAGCCAATTAGTACTGAAGAAGAAGAAGAAGAAGAAAAGGCTACTCACCTTGGCGTGGAATGTCATGATGGGCAGGTCAAATGACAAGGGTAAAGGCACAAATATCTCAACATTGATGCCATTTTGTACAAATAGAAACGACTATATAATAAGAGCGTCCTATATGGAAACGCCAATGGCTAGGGTGTATTTCTATTTCTCTTTTTTATTCACTTTTATAGACTGGTATGTATGAGCAGATTATACTGCCGCTAGATCGTTGCAAAAGTTTTTGACGCTGACCAAAGGGAGAGAGAAAGGCGTGGACGTAAAACGAAAAAAAAGGGGAAAAAAGCTATCAAGGAGCTCAAAAAAAGAAAAAGGAGATAGACATCCTATTCTTTCCAGGCTAAAGTAAAGTCACTAGCAAAATACGAATCATGGCGTGGAAGAAGATCCGAGGAAAAAACAATGGCATTTTGGACACAAAGATGGACGGCAAGGCAGAGCCCGTGACGACGTCTATTCTCATTGCCAATTTGCACTGTCCAACGTGTGTGGCGTCCATCCGAGAGGCACTGCAGTCAGCTTGTGGAGAGCATGTCCAGTGGGTGTCGCCCAACATTGTCACGTCGGTGGTGACGGTTGAGCACGATACGGCCGTGTCTGTGGATGGCCTCGTCTCTGCGTTGGAGGATGCCGGCTTCCAGGTGTGCGGCGTGCAGACGTCGTCGCCAGCGTGGATGCCAGCCCATCTCTCGTCGCCATCGTCGGAATCCCGGCCAGGCACATCACATACAGCAAATTCGGACCGTTCCCATGGTTCTTGGGTGACGACGCCCTTCCGGTGGATGTCTGGCCATGCGGCCGAGGCGGAGGATGCCGAGGCGCTGGCCAAGGCGCATTTGGACCGCTGTGAGCAATGCCGCGACATGAAGCGTGGTGGGACCTTGCAGGATACGCCCTTGTCGGGGCCGGGCTTGCCAAAAGACGCAGATACTATAGCAGATGACGGCGAAGAAAAAAGTTGCGAGATAAAGGAGAAGAAGAAGGAAAAGGAAAAGGAAGAGGAAAAGAAAAAGAAAACGGCTGCTTCATTTGTCACGGTGGAGAGTGATGAGGAGCTGGCAAGTCTACCTCGATGGAAAGTGACGGTGGCGATAGGTGGGATGACGTGTGCCGTGTGTGTCAATGCCATCCAAAGTGGCCTCGAAAAGAAGGACTGGGTGGCGAGGGCGTCCGTGCACTTGATCACCAACAGTGCTACTGTCGAGGTCTACGACCCCAAGAGGGACACGGACATAGCCACTGCCATTGAGGATCTTGGCTATGATGCCACCATTGACTCTGTCGTGGCCATGGAGCTACCAAGAACAAAGCGGAAAAGGGGAGCGGGAGAGGATAACAGACAAGCCACGCGGACGGTAGAGCTGTGGGTCGATGGTCTTTATTGCCGACACTGTCCACAGAGGGTGGCCCGGAGCCTCGCAGGCTTCCGCAGGGCCTCTCTTGTTGTTCTATCGATGCCGTCACCAGAGAAGCCTATTCTGAAGCTGCGATACCGGCCAGAGACGCCAGTGTTTACGATACGGCAGATTGTGGCAGCCATCGACGCCATTGAAGTGTCCGAGACGGGATCGACTCGTCGGCTCTCGGCCTCTGTCTACCACCCACCGACATTGGAGGAGCGATCGCGGCAGATGGCGTCGCGCCATCGAAGTCAATTGCTGTGGAGGGTGATTTTCACGTTTATTGTCTGCATTCCCACCTTCATCATTGGCGTTGTCTACATGTCGCTGGTGCCGTCGAGCCAGAGTGGCCGCAGGTATCTGATGGAGCCGTGGACGTCGGGCATCAGCCGTGCCCAAGTCAGTCTCTTCATCATGGCCACGCCTGTCTATTTCTTCTGTGCAGACATGTTCCACACACGGGCCATCAAGGAGATCCGAGCCCTCTGGCGTCGGGGCAGTCCTACGCCCGTGCTGCAGCGGTTCTACCGGTTTGGCAGCATGAACACGCTGATGAGCCTTGGCACGACGATTGCCTACATCAGCAGCGTGGCCCAAATGCTGGCGGCAGCTGCGCAAAAGAGCAAGGAGGTGGACAATGACAACTTTTTCTTTGATGCTGTCGTCTTCCTCACGCTTTTCCTGCTGGGTGGACGGCTGATTGAGGCCTACAGCAAGTCCCGGACAGGCAATGCCGTTGAAATGCTGGGCAAGCTGAGGCCCACGACAGCGCTCTTGGTAGAGGGTGCTCCAGCCCAGGAAAAACTGGAAAGAAGGGGAAAAAAGGACCGGAGCCATTTGGCAGAGGCGTCTGGCTCAGAGAGTGATGTCCCAAAAGGCGGCACTACAGAGGTCGCGGCGGATCTTCTTGATGTTGGCGACGTTGTGCGTGTTCTGCATGGTGCTTCGCCCCCGGCCGATGGCCAAGTGATCCAGGGGACGTCTGTGTTTGATGAAGCGAGCCTGACGGGCGAGTCTCGGCCGGTCCCCAAAAAGGAGGGGGATGCCGTCTATGCCGGCACAGTCAACAAGGACGCCCCCATCCTTGTGCGAATCACGGGCATGTCGGGGGCGTCGATGCTGGACCAAATTGTGGCCGCTGTGCGCGAGGGCCAGACGAAGCGGGCGCCGATGGAGCAGCTGGCGGATTTGCTGACGACATACTTTGTGCCGGCCGTGACGTTGATCGCTATGGTGACATGGGCGGTTTGGATGGGCCTCGGCCTCTCGGGACGGCTGCCCGACCATTATATCGAGTCGTCGGGAGGAGGTGTGCCGACAAAGGGGGCATGGGTGGCGTTTTCCATACAGTTTGCCATTGCCGTGTTTGTGATTTCGTGTCCGTGCGGACTGGGACTGGCAGCGCCCACTGCCATTTTCGTGGGCGGCGGTCTTGCCGCGACGTTTGGCATTCTCGCCAAGGGCGGTGGCGAGGCCTTTGAAAAGGCCAGCCGTATTGGCAGTGTGGTCTTTGACAAGACGGGCACGCTGACGGTGGGAGGCGAGCCGGCGGTGGTGGATGCCAGGGTGCTGGGCGTTGAAGGGCTCAGCGACACGGAGGTCCTGGCAGCTCTGTATGGTGCCGAAGAGAACAGTGGGCACCCAGTGGCCAAGGCGATTGTGTCGTATTGCAAGGCCAAGACGACGCCAGGCCGTGTGGAGGATGTAATGGAACTGGCCGGACGTGGCATGCAAGGTGTGTACCGGACGTTTGGCTTGGCCGTGGGCAATGAGGCGCTTATGAAGAGTCTGGGCGTGGTGGTGCCCGCCGAGGTGGATGCGGAGATGCTGCAGTGGAAGAGGGATGCCAAGTCCGTGGCCTTGTTGGCGATGCGTCCCGGGACGGAGGCGCCATGGGCACTTTCAGCCGTGCTCTCCGTAGCCGACCCGTTGCGGCCCGAAGCTGCGGACGTCCTGGCGTCGCTACAGTCGCGGGGTGTAAAGGTGTATATGCTGAGCGGCGACAACAGCACGACGGCGACGGCCGTGGCACGGCAGCTGGGGATTCCGGAGACACAGGTGATGGCAGAGGTGCTGCCGACGGACAAGGCGGACAAGGTGCGGGAGATCCAGGCGGCCGATGGGGCATGGCCGAGACGGACGAGGGGGATGGTGGCGATGGTGGGGGATGGGATCAATGATGCCCCAGCCCTGGCACAGGCAGATGTGGCGGTGGCCATTGGGTCGGGCTCGGATGTGGCGATTTCGAGTGCTGATTTTGTGCTGGTGCAGTCTGGGCTGCGGGAGATTGTCACCTTGCTGGACCTGAGCCGGGCCGTGTTCCGGAGGATTGCCATGAATTTCGGATGGGCATTGGTGTACAATCTGGTGGCCATTCCCATAGCAGCGGGCGTCCTGTACCCGGTGCGGACGGGGCCGTCTGGTGGCCATGTGCGTCTAAGTCCGGTGTGGGCGTCGCTGGCCATGGCCCTGAGCTCTATTTCGGTGGTGCTGTCGTCACTATCGTTGCGAAGCCGCATCTACGGGGTGGGTTTCCGTCGTGAAAAGTAAAAAGTGAAATAAAAACTAAGAAGTGCCATTTTTCTATAGAATTCATTAAAAACGATGCCATCATAAGGATATATGTACTAAAGATGAAATCCCCAACGCCCCCAGGTAGCCCCCTTTTTTTCTGCCATGACCATTACCGCGTGCTCGTGTTATTGTGATTTCCAGGTGCTAAACATGGAGGTGACCTGCTTCATCGAAGGCGTCCATGTCTTTGTCGCCTTTCGCGGCGACTGCGGCGGTGTTGGCGGCCCCGAGGACCTCTGTGGTGCCCGGACAGGCCTCTCTGGTTTTTTGGGCACATACTGAATGAGGGGGTACAGGGCCTCGACCGTCTCCTGGCGCAGCGTGGCAAAGGCAGCTGTCTGTGCCGCCGTGTCGAGGAGATCGTTCTCGGCACGCGCCAGACGCTGCAGGAAGCCGTGGATGACTTCAAAGATGCCTTCGTGGCTGTCTAAATCAAAACGCATGGCGTCGTAGTCTTGTGGCGCCATTTGCTGCTGCCACCGGCGCCGACGGCACATGCGCTCGGCCTCTCGCTGCGAGCGCTGCCACGAGTGGGTGCTCTTTGCGCTGCCGAAGCGGCGTTCATGGGCCCAGTCGGAGTGGACGACGCTCGTCGACGACAGAACAAGCGGCCGGAGGCCATTTGGAGTGTCTTTCGCCTCTTTCGCCTCTTTGGCGTCCCTGGCGTCCTTGGAAAGGTCCCTGGAGGAGACACTGGCGAGGGACGGCCGTGTGACGTGCGTCATGAAAGAGGCCCGTTTGGGGCCAAATGTCTGTGCAGAGACGGGCCTTGACGTGGCGACGCTACTGACACTAGCAGAAGAGGCGTGCATGGCGCCGCGGTCCGGAGGATAGTGGTCGAGGGAGGCAGCTTCGTAGGAATACGCCGTCGAGGCAGAAAGGACAGACGACGGACGGGTGCGGTGTCGCGGGCGCAGATTGCGAATCGGCGCAACGGCACGCGCGTCGGAGGACATGGCTTTTTGTCAGGCGTGTGGGCTGTCGATCGTGCGGATCGCCATCAGCCACCGAGGGAGTCGTGGTGGACGTGCAAAAGCGAAAAAGAAAAAAAGAAAAGGGCAGAGTGAATGAGCGTTGGCGAGCGCTAGCAGCACTCTGTCTCACCGGTACGCTGCCTGGTACGTGACGTCATGCGCGCATGCGCCTCCAGCACAGGTACCGCTGCGAGTACCGCTAGGGCCCGCGAAGGTGCGCTAGGATGCGCTGCAGACGCTGGAGCGCCTGTGTGCCCGTTGGGGCAGGCTCGCTGGCCGCGACTTCCCTCTGCGCAGCCTGTGCCAGCGGGGCCAGACCGCCCCATACCTCGTCGTGGTACCGCGCAAAGACGCCCCGCCAGGCAGCCAGCCACTGCTGCGTGTCTGCCGTGCCCTGCATGGCCTGCAGGTCGGCGCTCGACGGCAGCGCTGTCTGCAGCGCCGCGTCCCAGAGCGCGTCGCCGCCGGCAAAGAGGACGGCACGCAGCTCTGCGGCGTCGTCGTCGGGCACTGTTTCCTCGTCTGTCTGCAGCAAAAAAGCAACGGCGTGTCCGTCGTGCTGTTCCTGTGCGCCGATAGCCGTCCCGCCGTGCTCCATACGCTCTGGCGCAGGCATTGCCACGCCCCCTGTGTCTGTAAACTGTAAAAAGGACGCGTCCTCGGGCCCCTGCACGGGCCCTTGCCGACGCCCATAAAACGGCGACGCGCTCGGCTCGCCGTCGTCGAGAGAGGCCGTCTGTGGCTGCGTCTTTGCGTCCGGATTGTGTATGCGGCCCGGCGACGGCTGCAGAACATCGCGGCCAAGACGCACGGCCGACGCCAGCATCCGGGCACCCACCGAGGGCACTTCCTTCCCCTTGCCCTTTTCCTGCCGGCCGCCCTTTCCCTCCCCGTCGCTCCTGCCGTCCCTGTTGTTGTCGCACATGTTGCCGCGGCTGGCGTTAGTCAGCGCGGAGCTCCATAGGACGGGTGACTAAGCAGGAGCAGCAGAGGCGTACAGGTCGAGGTACCCCCGCCAGACGTCCCACCTGCAAGACTCAGCTCTCGCCACTCGTCGAGACGCCACGCCAGCCCCAGCACCGAGACACGACGGCCGACGGCAGTGCCAGGACGCCCCTGAACGCGCGCAGCAACCCAGACCACCAGCCCAGCGACGCGCGTCTCCGCTTTCCGGCTGACAAACGCCCGCGCCATGGACGCCGACGCCAGCCCCACGTGGAAATTCACACAGTAGGTGCCGTGCGAGACGGGATTTGGCTGACGGCAGATGCTTTGGCGACAAGGGAGAGGTCGAGGACATCACCGAAGGTAGGCGTGCGGCACAGACCGCGGAACGAAAGACTGACGAGCAGCGGACATCATCTCGACGGTGGAGTTTGACCACACGGGCAACTACCTCGCCACGGGCGACAAGGGCGGCCGCGTGGTGCTGTTTGAGCGCAACGAGACGAAGAAGACGTGCGAGTACAAGTTCCACACGGAGTTCCAGTCGCACGAGCCCGAGTTTGACTATCTCAAGTCGCTGGAAATCGAGGAAAAAATCAACAAGATCAAGTGGTGCCGGCGCCAGAACGCGGCGCACTACCTGCTGTCGACGAACGACAAGACCATCAAGCTGTGGAAGGTCTTTGAAAAGTCGCTCAAGGTCGTCGCCGAGAACAATCTGACGCAGGTGTCCGTGGCGGACGTGCTGTCGCAGTCGCGGACGAACATCCGCACGCCCGGACAGCTGCGCATGCCGCGGCTGATGCTGCATGACAGGGTGGTGGCGGCTGTGCCGCGACGGACGTACGCCAACGCACACGCCTACCACATCAACAGCATTTCCGTCAACAGCGACGGCGAGACGTACATCTCGGGCGACGACCTGCGCATCAATCTGTGGAACCTGGACATCCAGGACCAGAGCTTTAACATTGTCGACATCAAGCCCGCCAACATGGAGGAGCTGACCAAGGTCATCACGGCGGCCGAGTTCCACCCGTCGCACTGCAACGTCTTCATCTACGCCAGCTCCGACGGCTCCATCAAGCTGGCGGACATGCGCGAGAACGCCCTGTGCGACCAGCACGCCAAGTGCTTTGAGAAGGAGGAGGACCCGCAGTCCAAGTCCTTCTTTTCCGAGATCATCTCGTCCATCTCGGACGTGCGCTTCTCCCACGACGGCCGCTACATCTTGTCACGCGACTATCTGACCGTCAAGATCTGGGACGTCAACATGGAGCGCGAGCCCCTCAAGGTCATCCCCACACACGACCACCTGCGGCCGCGTCTGTGCGACACCTACGAGAACGACAGCATCTTTGACAAGTTTGAGGCTGTCTTTTCGGGCGATGCGCGCCACGTCATGACGGGCAGCTACAACAACAACTTTATGATCTACCCGTCGGCGCCCGAGAACGACACCGAGATTGCCCTGCAGGCGGATAAGGCTGCTTTCAAGGCCAAAAAGGTCGGCGTCCCGGTGCCGCTCAATGCCCCGCGGAAGCAGCCGGACGGCCCGGGCCAGGGCCAGCGGATGGTCAAGGAGACGGATGTGGACCAGATTGACTTTGGCAAGAAGATTCTGCACATGAGCTGGCACCCCTTTGAGGACAGCATTGCCATTGCCGCCACCAACAATGTATGTCGTGTTCTTTACTGGTCTCCGTTGTCTTGTCGGTTGCTAACCCTTAGCTCTTTGTCTTTTCCGCGCTATGAGTCTGTGGGAGTCGGGTACGGTCTGCGGTACGGGAGCATAGCTTGTATTTTTTCCTTGAATAAAATAAGAAAAAAAGAAGACGTCAGTAAAGCCAAAAAAGTGAATGGGTAAAAGAGGCAAAGAGAAAAGAGTGAAAGAGTAAAAAAGAGAAGGAGAAAAAGAGAGAGAAAAGAAAGAAGAAGAAAGAAGAAAGAAAAAAACGGGCAAAGAGAAAGAGAAAAGAGAAAAGAGAAAAGAGTGGACGCGCCAGAGGAGAGAACTGACGTGACACCATGGTGCGTCGTCGGCACACGTCTGCCGCGCCCGTCGAGGCCAAGTCTGCCGCGAACGAGCCACAGCCAGCGCCAGCCTCCGCCATGAGCGCCCTGCCGTTTTGGCTCTCGACGGCCGTCATGGGCACCCTCATCTTCGGCGGCTGCTGCTCCAACGTCTACGCCCTCGAGGCCGTCATCCACACGGCCCCCGCCAGCGGCCATCTCCTCACCTTTGTGCAGTTTGTCTTTACCGCCGCCGTCGGCTACGCAGCCCGCTTCGACGCCCGCCGCCCGCCCTTGTTCCTCCCGCCGCGCCGCGTCCCGCTGCGCCGCTGGTGCGCCACGGCGCTCTTTTTCTTTGCCGTCAACGTCCTCAACAACCACGCCTTCAGCTACCACATCTCCGTGCCCGTGCACATCATCCTCCGCTCCGGCAGCAGCATCGTCACCATGGCCGTCGGCCTCCTCTACGGCCGGCGCTACGCCCTTTCCCAGGTCGCCGCCGTCACTGTCCTCTCGTTCGGCGTGGCCCTCGCGGCCTGGTCCGACGCCGCTGGCCGCGCCGACAGCCACACCTCGGCCGTCGGCCTGCTCGTCCTGCTCGCCGCGCAGATCCTCGCGGCCATCATGGGCCTCTACACCGAGGAGACGTACCGACGGTACGGCGCCCAGTGGCAGGAGAACCTCTTCTACGCCCACGCGCTTGCCCTCGCCCTCTTTCTGCCGCTCCTTCCTTCCATGGCCGCGCAATGGCGTCTGCTGGCTGCCAGCCCCCCCTTGCCCTACCTGCACGTGCTGCTGGGCCTGCCCGTGCCGTCCCAGCTCGTCTTCCTCGCCCTCAACGTGCTTACGCAATACGTCTGCATCCGCGGCGTCAACATGCTCGCCTCGGTAGCCTCCGCCCTCTCCGTCACCATCCTCCTCAACATCCGCAAGCTCGTCAGCCTCCTCCTCAGCATCTGGCTCTTTGGCAACCGCCTCGCCCCGGGCGTCCTCCTCGGCGCCGTCATTGTCTTTACCAGCGGCGCCCTCTACTCCATAGCGTCACAACCGTAACCATGCTTTCTTTATACATCATAAAACATTATAGAACTTGCCTGCCATTTCTAGCACTACGAAAAAAAGAGACATATAGACAGGCTTACTCCTCCTCCTCCATCTCCTCGTCAAGGTACTCCTCGTCGTCGCCAATCGTCGCCTCCTGGTACTGCTGGTACTCGCTGACAAGGTCGTTCATGTTGGACTCGGCCTCCGTAAACTCCATCTCGTCCATGCCCTCGCTCGTGTACCAGTGCAAAAAGGCCTTGCGACGGAACATCACCGTGAACTGGTCGCCCACGCGCTTGAACAGCTCCTGGATCGCCGTCGAGTTGCCCACAAACGTCGACGACATCTTGAGCCCGTGCGGCGGAATCGAGCACAGCGCCGTCTGCACGTTGTTGGGGATCCACTCCACAAAGTACGACGAGTTCTTGCTCTGCACATTGCGCATCTGGTCCTCCACCTCCTTCATCGACACCTTGCCGCGGAAAATGGCCGAGCACGTCAGGTAGCGCCCGTTGCGGAAGTCCGACGCCGCCATGATGTTCTTGGGGTCGAACATTTGCTGCGTCAGCTCCGGCACCGTCACTGCGCGGAACTGCGCAGAGTTGCGGCTGTTGAGCGGCGCAAACCCAACCATGAAGAAGTGCAGACGCGGGAACGGCACCATGTTGACCGCCAGCTTGCGCAGGTCCGAGTTGAGCTGTCCGGGGAAACGCAGACACGTTGTCACGCCCGACATCACCGCCGACACCAGGTGGTTCAGGTCGCCGTACGACGGGTTCGTCAGCTTCAGCGTGCGCATGCAAATCTCGTACAGCGCCTCGTTGTCAATGCAGAACGTCTCGTCAGAGTTCTCCACCAGCTGGTGCACCGACAGCGTCGCATTGTACGGCTCCACCACCGTGTCCGACACCTTGGGCGACGGCACCACCGAAAACGTCGCCATCATGCGGTCCGGGAACTCCTCGCGGATCTTCGAGATCAGCAGCGTGCCCATGCCGGCACCCGTGCCACCACCAAGCGAGTGCGTAATCTGGAAGCCCTGCAGCGAGTCGCAGTTCTCCGCCTCGCGACGCACGACTTCCAAGACGTTGTCGACAAGCTCAGCACCCTCCGTGTAGTGGCCCTTGGCCCAGACGTTGCCCGCGCCCGACTGGCCAAACACAAAGTTGTCCGGGCGGAACAGACCGCCAAGGGGACCTGCACGGACAGCGTCCATCGTGCCAGGCTCCAAGTCAACGAGAACAGCACGGGGAACGTACTTTTCGTCGGCCGCCTCGTTGAAATAGACGTTGAGACGCTCCAGCTGGAGGTCCGACACGCCATTGTAGCTGCCCATGTTAGTCGGGCCGTCGCCACGCGTCTGCAAACACGTACATTCCATTGTCGTCGAGACCGTGCTCGCGAGAGATTTGTTGCCAAAAAGCAGCACCAATTTGGTTACCGCACTGGCCGGTTTGGAGATGAACCTATTTCAATTGTAAGCATCGAGCCGAGCACGCGCACGGAATACACATACAATTTCACGCATGTTGTTTGCTGGTGTTGAGCGTTGTGGGTTGTCAAAAAAGAAGGACGCGGAGAAAGGAGGAAAACGAAGAAAGAAGTGGGTGCAGCTTGCTTTTCAAAGGCCAAAAAATGGCAGGGCAGCGACAGCTGGCGATGGTCCTAGCCTTAGGGGGGAGACCAGTGCGGGACCCAAAAATAGGGGCTACCAGTACCTTCCCACCACCACCCTTTTCCCTTTCTGCCACCCACTTTTGTCTTTATGCACACAATTTAATGTAATTTTTTTGCGATCAGCGAGCATCGACATGCCCTTTCTTTTACGACGAGAGATTCTTTTTACTACTGCCATGTCGTTTTGTGAACTCATCTCCATCTTCCATGGGAAGCTCTCGCAAGGACCTTGTTTTTTTACTTTTTTTTGTTGTTTTTTTTGTTTTTGTTGACAAAACAATGCCCAATTGAGTAAGCCTCACCGACTTCTTCAACCTCGTCGCCTCAGGCACTACTCTTCCTGCCCCTTTTTTTACCATTTTGCAGTTTTACTCGCCACCAGGTACATAGACCCATATTTCCTGTTGTGGCGGTTTCTTTTTAAAGAAGCTCCTTTCCCCTTTAGGACGTGGGGCATCCATCATCTCATCACGAACATCACGAAACCTCTGGTGTTCAAATAGTATTCAAGTCATCCAATTCTTCGTTTTTCCTATACCGATTCCTATCCCATGCAAAACCCCCCCATCACAAATGCTATACATAAACATAAAAATACATCGGCCTCTCCTACCGCACCGTCATCACCCGCAGCCGTTCACTACCCTGCGATGGCGACTGTGACGATGGCATCACCGTAGATGCAATCGAATTGCCACTTTTGCTCGTCGGCACCGTTGGCGGATCGGAAAACACTCTCGTAAAAGCCGGACTCCCGTCCTCCAACGTCCGTAGTCGCTCGCTGCGCAGCGTCACCTGCACCGGCATCCGCCCAGGACTCCCCGAGAGAAACTCGGCCCGGTGCACAATGTCCGACAGCTCGTAAAACAAGTTATTGGCCCGCTTCACCAGCTCTTGCAGCGTATTCGTGTTAAAAAATAGCTCCGAAGAGGGCCGTCGTCGCACTGGCGTCTTGCGTGCCGGCGCGGGCGTCGACCGCTGCTGCTGCATCGCCTGGATAATCGACTCAATCATGTTGTTCCCATGTGCATCCACCGCCGACACCGGCGTCAAATGGTCGGGCGTCTTGGGCCGTCCATCGACGCCTGACATTGCCATGCTCTCCTGCGAAAGCACCCGCTGCAGAACCATCCCCGTCCGTCCAAAATCCGTCGAAGACGACGCCGACAGCGGACTGATCCCATCAAACGCGTCGTCCCGTCCTGAACCCGCCACGCTCGCCACTGGCCGCGTTGAAAACGGGCTCTCCACCGCCGCCGGCACCGTCTCCGGCTCGTCCGCATCCTCGTCGTTGGGCGAGGCCAGGGCAATAATGTCTTCGGCCTCCTTCCACTGGTCTGCATTCTCGGCCACTATGCCCAGTTCCCGCGCAAGACGACAGAGCCGCTTCAGGCCATCCACAAGCAGTGACAGCTCCCGGATCTGGCCCGAATGCGCCTTGACCGTCGGCTGCTTCGCCTGGATCGACGCCGGCACAATCATAGAAAACGGCGTCGTGCCGGCTGCTTCCCTAGGCTCTCGCATAGCAGCATCGAGAGGATGGACGTCGGCATTGTCCGCATTGGCACCAAAGTCAAAGTCGTCGTCCCAGTCCTCGCTCGGGCTCTTGACCATGGGCGTCCAATGACTGTACGATGACGTGGCCGACTTGGCCTCCTGCGGCTCAATGGAAATAGGCACGCTTTGGCTGCGGATATGGTACGCCGACGCTGCGCTCCTACGCAAAGCTATGCGACTGTCCCGACGGCCTTCGCCAAACACCTGCTTTCCATGCGATGTTTTGGGCCGCCATGGACCACCACTGGCGTCTGATTTATCAGGGAAAGCTGACGGCTCGCTCCAGTCAAACAGCGAGTTTCTGGGCTTTCCAAAATCCGTCACCAGCGCCAGCTTGCCACGCGATAGACCAGGCCGTTCCTTGGGCTCGTCGCGATCGAATCTGGCCCAGTCCGAGCCGTCACTGAGAATGGATGTCTCTTGCACGGCGTCCTCCTCGCCAGAAGCATGAAAGCCATCGTCAGTAGGCGTCTGGGTCTCGGCGGCGGCAAACATGGACTCAATGGGCACTTTATCAAGAGGAGAAAAGGCCGAGGCAGCTGTGCGGATGGAGTCGTAGACAGTGTCGCTCTTAACATCATCCTCCTCGCCAGACGACTGCAGACCAAAGAGCTCAAGCTCGGAACCAGCCACCGTGGACGACTGGCCGTGGGAAATGTCGCGGCTGCGTGGGGCCATGGAAAAGGAGTGGGGTGAAGGGGAAAAGGCAGAGTGAAAGTCGGCGAACTGGGTGGGGGAGCGCGACTCGATGGGGGCAGCAGGAGCAAGGACGGCCATGGCGTCGCCTGGGCTTTGTGGACTTTGCGGACTTTGCGGGATGGGGGAAATGGGGACAGAAAAGACTCTTTGTGAGTGGACAGCACCCTGAGTCTCTTTCCGGGATAATATAGCAGGCTCGTTCTGAAACGGCATTGCATACGAGTCTGTGTGACTGTGTGTCTGCAGGGCCGGGAATAGACCTGTTGGGGGGAACAGAAGCGAGCGGGAGGGCAGCAGGGGGGCAGACAAGGGTCGTTTTCTCTCGACGAATCCTTTCGGCTCCCGATTTTCGTCGTGTAGGTCAATTTGCAAGTCATCTTGCGAGTCATCCTGCAAATCATCTTGCAGGGCCTCCAGCAGAGCGTCCCCTGATAGGCTCTGCACGCTGCTCGACAAAGAAGACACGGAAAGCGGCCGGGACGCACGTCGCACAGTGCCAAAGTCTCTCGCATCGGAGAGCGTCTCGGGAAGAGTCTCGCTGGAGAGGATGGTTTCCAGAGGCGACTCGACGAGCTGAGTGCGGACAACAGGCAGTGACGGCAGGCCTGACGGCCGGTAGAGAGCCTCGGCGGTCGTCAGATAGGCAGGCACCGCCTCCTGGTCTCGCAGGGTCTGCAGCGTCCTCACGGGCAGCGCATTGGGGCTGTCCGAAGACACAGCAGTGTCAGGCCGTCGACGGATGCGGCTGTGGAAAAAGGAGATCCAGCGCGCTGGGAAACGGCGCTGGAAACGAGCGGCGTCGTCAGCCACGGGAGGCGACGCTGGCCGCGAGTCGCGAGGAGCGCTGGGGTCACGGCGGCCCGAGAACGAGGGCACGGGCGAGTCTGTGGCGCGCTGCAGGGTCGCAGAGCGTTGGCGGCTTGTGTTGGGACGGCGCAGCACAGCACGAGACGCTGGACGTGCGTCTGTCCGCTTGACGAGCCTGTTGCGCGGGGTCTTGAGGGACGTGGGCGTTGCTGGCGGGGGTGTGGCCGAGCGTCGAGGCAATGACGAGCTGAGGATGTAGTGGGTGTGGGAATCATGGCTACTGGAGCGCTGGTTTTCGTGCTGCGAAAGCGGGCGCATGGAGGCGAAGCGTCTCATCCAAGAGCCGTTGGACGAGAGGGAGCCGCCAGGCGTGTCGGCAGCGGGCGACGGCAGTTCGCTGCGGAAAATGGACAGCCGATGGCTGCGTGTGCTGAAGAAACTGCCCGTCGACACGTTGGAGCGCGACGAAGCCGCAACAGGAAGAGGAGGCGGTGGCGGCGGCAGCGAGGCGTCCGAGGCCGTGAGGTATTGCGAGGGGAAGGAGGAGGACAGACGGCCGGCGCTGCTCTGGCTGCGAAAGCGCGTGGAGACACTGCTGGCGGACGGGTCAATGGGCTCTGGAAGAGGCTCGTTTGGCACGGCATCGGCGGCAAAGACGAGGCCGGTGGAGGCGGCAGCCACGGCCGTCCCCGCGCCGATAAGCTGGAGAGGGGGGTTAGCATTGATTGCTGCGGACGAGAGCAGTAAGCAGTAGACGTACGCTTGGAACGGCTTGCATGGTTGGATGGCAGGAAGAGTGGTGATGGGTCAAAAGAAGGGCGGCGTTGCCATGCACGGCATAGCGGCGTGGATGAGGGAGGCGACGCGTCGGACGGGAATGGGCAGCGTCGAATTCGAAACAAAAGATGCAGCAATAATTTTTATAATTTTTATAGAAGAAAAAATGAAACGGAAAATGCGTCGGCAAAGGCGTGGAACGTGAGAAGGAATGAGCGACGGTTTAGGACTGTCAACACGCGCTGAGCAGAGTACTGCCCGGCGTACCGACTGCCCCGGTGCAGCGTTGAGAAATTGGCGTCGGGTAGGGTAGTTGGCTCTTGAGGCCTAGCGTGGCCCAGTTTTTCAACGTTTTGCTACTTTTTTTAATTTTGCATTGGGGAATGCTGTCCATTCATTCCATGCTCAAATGCCACTGCATCATTTTCCATTCCTGCCTGCATCGAGATGGCGCCTGCTTCCTGCATGGAATCTCCAATTCGCACGGCGCTGTTCCTGCGTCGTACATAATCACCGCACACTTCTTTTCTCGTTTTTGTGCCACCATGCCATGCCTGTCGGTCGTCCGGGCCTGTAAGCGAGGCCCCGACGCCAGCGCCAGTCAGGGCCAGGCATGACGCACGGACAACGTGCATATTGTCGAGGAGACGTCGGCCTGAAACACGCACAGCGCCGTGCGACGCTGCGCTCGCCTTGCATTCATTGTCTTTGGGACGGGCTCGCCTCACTAAACACGCTAGCGCACGCACTGCGGCCCCTAAAGACACAGACAGGCGGCAGCAGGTACCCACCCGTACCCAGCTGTGCCCTGTACCCCGCGAGGTACTGCTGCATCCCGCAAACGCAGACTTTGAAGCGTGCCCTGGCCATGGAAAGCGAAATCCGGCAGCTCATCCCCAACATCGACCCCGTCCTGACGCAGTACGCCGCGGGCTCTCTGCTGCACGCTGCTGCTGACGACGGCGGCGGCGCGTCCCCGAGCCCCCTAGCCACGGCAGAAACGGCGCTCGTCGATCTGTTGCTTTCGGCGTTGGGCTCGGCAGAGAGCGGTGGCGGCGCCGAGGCCAGCGTCCACACGCTCGTGCACAAGTGGGCGGCGATGTACGCCAAGGAGGCCGCCTCGCAGGGCCGTCCGGGGGCGGCGTCGCTGCGGCGTCTCGACGAAACGGTGCAGGTCAATGCGCAGCAGAGCATGTCGTCGACGCTGGCGGCGTCGACGGGCGGCGTCGACCTGGAGTCGGCCAATTCGCGCAAGGTCGAGTCGAAGATTGACCGCAAGAAGCTGGAGAAGGCCGAGCGCAAGATTGCGGCCAAGCAGAGCAAGAAGGCCTTCAAGACGGTCGAATACGAGGCGTCCCGCCTGCTGAGCCAGCCCGAGGACGCGCAGTCCTACGAGGAGCTGTACATGGCCGTCAACCCGCTGCAGCTGGGCAGCGCGGCCGCCGGCAAGCCCAAGGACATCAAGCTCGACAGCATCGACGTCAGCATTGCCGGCACGCGCATCCTCGCCGACACAAGCCTGACGCTGGCCTACGGCCACCGCTACGGCCTTGTGGGCAACAACGGCGTGGGCAAGTCGACGCTGCTGCGGGCGCTGTCGCGCCGCGAGCTGCCCGTGCCGACGCACATCTCCATCCTGCACGTCGAGCAGGAGCTGCTCGGCGACGACACGCCGGCCATCCAGGCCGTCCTCGATGCCGATGTGTGGCGCACCGTGCTCCTGCGCGACCAGGCCGCCATCCAGGCCCAGCTCGCGGCCATCGAGGCGCGGCGCGGCGCGCTTGCCGACGCGGCTGCGGACGCGGTGCGGCTCGACCGCGAGCGCGAGGCCCTCGACCAGCGGCTCGGCGATGTCCAGGACAAGCTGGCCGACATGGACTCGGACAAGGCCGAGTCGCGGGCGGCGTCGATCCTCGCCGGTCTTGGCTTCTCGGCGCCGCGCCAGCAGCTGCCCACCAAGACGTTCTCCGGCGGTTGGCGCATGCGTCTGGCCCTGGCACGCGCCCTCTTCTGCGAGCCCGACCTGCTGCTGCTCGACGAGCCGTCCAACATGCTGGACGTCCCCTCCATTGCCTTTTTGTCGGCCTATCTGCAGGACTACCCCAGCACCGTCCTCGTCGTCTCCCACGACCGTGCCTTTCTGAACGAGGTCGCCACCGACATTATCCACCAGCACTCGGAGCGCCTCGACTACTACCGCGGCGCCAACTTTGAGTCCTTCTATGCCACCCGCGAGGAGCGCAAAAAGACGGCGCGCCGCGAGTACGACGCCCAAATGGCCCAGCGCGCCCACCTGCAGGCCTTCATCGACAAGTTCCGCTACAACGCCGCCAAGTCGTCCGAGGCCCAGTCGCGCATCAAGAAGCTCGAGCGGATGCCCGTACTAGCGCCCCCCGAGGCCGAGTACAGCGTCAAGTTTACCTTTCCCGACGTCGACAGAATGACGCCCCCCATTGTGCAGATGTCCGGCGTCGACTTTGGCTACACCCCCGACTCTCTCCTGCTGCGCAACGTCGACCTCGACGTCCAGCTGGACTCGCGCATCGGCATCGTCGGCCCCAACGGCGCGGGCAAAACGACCATCCTCAAGCTGCTCATTGGCCGTCTCACGCCCCTGCGAGGCCTCATCTCGACCAACCCCCGTCTGCGCATCGGCTTCTTTGCCCAGCACCACGTCGACGCCCTCGACCTCTCCGTCTCGGCCGTCTCGTTCATGGCCCGCACGTACCCCGGCAAGACCGACGAGGACTACCGGCGCCAGCTGGGTGCCTTTGGCATCACCGGCACCACCGGCCTGCAAAAGATGGCCGTCCTCTCGGGTGGCCAAAAGTCCCGTGTGGCCTTTGCCTGTCTTGCCCTGACAAACCCCCACATCCTCGTCCTCGACGAGCCCTCCAACCACCTCGACATCGAGGCCATGGACGCCCTTGCCGACGCCCTCGTCAACTTCCAGGGCGGCGTGCTCATGGTCAGCCACGACGTCACCATGCTGCAGTCCGTCTGCACCAGTCTCTGGGTCTGCGACAACGGCACCGTCGAGAAGTTTGACGGCTCCGTCCAGCAGTACAAGAAGCGCATCGCTGCGCAAGCCGATGCCGCCGGCGTCGTCAAGGCTCATTAGCGTGAGGATTCAATAAAAAATCAATTGTCAAAACAAAACATAAACACGAATGATTACAATAATTACAATAATTACAGCTTTACTTCTTCTGCAGACGCGCCCAGGCTCATCGCCAGCTTCTTCCAGTAGTCCCGGTCGCTCTCCAACTCGGCAATCCGCGCCTCCAGCGCATCCAGGTGCTCCGCCTTGCGTGCCCGTGACTTTCGCGCAGCCAACGTGTTACGTGCCCGCTTCATCTTGACAATATCACTAGGATCGTCCACAGTAATCGGCGGCAGCACCTTGCCACGTCGCTTCGTGCTCTTCATCACGCCCGCAGATACAGACATTTGCGTCTGCGCCGGCACAAGGGCCTCCAGCTGCGCCAGAGCACCCACGTCCATCGCCAGAGACAGGGCTTCGGTCTCGACGGGCTGCTCTGCCGACAGCTGCAGCGGGCCGAGGTCAAACAGAGGCGGGAAAATGGCTTCGGCGCCGTCAGCCCCAAGTCCAAACTGGGGCGACATGTCAAAAAGACCTGGGGAACAGCTCCCAAAGTCAGATGGCGACGTCAGATTCGTAAATTGGCCAGAGCTGGGCTCTGCCACGAAGGGGCCCTGCAAAGCAAGGTCAAATGGCGAGACCGTGCCCACGTCCGTCGAGGGACTGCTCGTGGGGTCGCTCTTCATGTCCATTGTTGGCGCCATGGTGAAAACAGTACTCATGTGGGTGATTTCTTCGGGAAATATATCAAATACAACTGCCGTTAGCACAGCTCGTTGGCGACTCGAAAAAGTACACACCTTGGTCGGAGATCATATAATCAAGCAAAGCAAAGGTGGGGTTTGTTCTAGGCAGATTGTATAGCAGTGTCGCGACAAATGCTTCTGGTTGCACGCAATTGGCAGGTGTCTTGGGGGCGGGGGAAAGTCATGATGACAATAAAAAAGACAAAAATGTCTTGGGATATGGAAACTCTTTTAAAAAGGGAAAACGTGGGTAAACGGAGGGTTTGTACGTTCAGATCATCTTAACGAAGAGCTGAATTGTTTTTGTAAACGACGAAATGTTCGGCGTAAAAAGCTTGTTGTGAAAACGTTATTTAACGCATTGTATCGGGGCCTCTGGGCTGTTTCTTCTTATCTCTTGTTGGTTCTGTTTGTGATTTGGGGGGTTGAAGAAGAGAAAAAAAAACTTCTCTTGAAAGGGGAGGCGACTCGTTTTGTACCTCTTTCCCAGCATCGCGAAAATGTATCGCCGAGGGGCAAAAAACAATTAGAGTGGATCCTCTGCACGGCACAGCCAGTACCTCAAAAATACCTCACCCAGCGTGCGGCTTCCCTCACTACGCCATGTACTCGAAAAGTATTGCTTCAACCCCCCTGCGCTTTCCGCTACTTTTCTGGACCCTAGTGGGGCCATGTGACTCACACTTTTTTGCTTTTTCAGTCAAATAGAAGTCACGTGTCGTGCTGTTCCGAGCTTCTTTTGGCACGCCAGAAAGGGCTGGCCGCCGAGCGCTGCAAGACGACGACAGACTGCAGCGACCCCTGTCAATCATTATTTTTGGAACGACATTTGAAATGTTTCTTCATTCTTCAAAAACAGATATGCATATCCATGTACCCCGATACATGCATACACGCGACGCGTGCCGACCTCGGCCTTGGTAATGACATGGCCTTGCCCGCAGCGAGAAGACAGTAGGCCTGCCAGCTCAAGCAATACCAATGCACTCGTTATAAATCATTATATATAAATCATTCTTATGCTGCCACACGTTGTACATGAATCTTTAAATCACGCGAATGGCATGGTGACACTGTTGAATAAGGGGCCATTTCATCAGTAGCTGTAACGGGATGCCTTCGGAGCTGTCATCTTTCTTTGTCTTTGGTCTCAGCATCATCTCTCGCAAAGCCAATAGCGTATTCTAGCTTCCAAATAGCCGCTGATCATAGCGGTGGGCATATATGTGTAAGACGGGTAAGACGATCGAAATGGGTGATTATATAGTGGTCCTCCCTATAGGCGCCATGCCAAGACGAATAGCCCAAAAACCAACGAAAGAATGAGAAAAACAAAATGAAACCAATGGAGCAAAATTTCCCTCCAGAAATCCAATCCTGTCACTCTAGAGGATTTTCTTTGCTGGCATGAGTTGTACAATGGGCGCCCAACAATGAAGATCAAGCCATCCGTGATCCTCTCCTGGACGTCATGGAAGAAAATGGCCATCGTGGCTGCTTCCACTCATGATATAAAATATCCCACCATTAGGCTTACAGGTCTCTTCACTCTTGCCAAGAGCTTTTCAAAAGAACAGCTAATCGTATGACATGGAGATGATGACTATCTGACAGAGGCATAAAAGAAAACTCCGTATAAAACAGCTATCCATGGCCTTCATCGACAGACCCCCCCTCTGCATACATCTATTTCAATCTCTTTGCCGATAATAACAATGGTTGCGATCATCAAGATTGCAGCTTCGTCGGATCTCGCTGCCATCACAAGCCGAGCTGTCCAGGGCTTTCATGCCCTCCAAAGCAATTACTATAGCCTCTCGGATGGCCTCTACTCCTCTGAATGGTGGAACAGCGCCACGATCATGACCACCGTTGCCGATTTTGCCTATATGGCTAACCCTGGCCCTGACGTTGTCAACGAAATCACAGCCACTTTTGCCAATACATTCAAACAGGCACAGGTCAAAAAAAGATCGCTATCGGACGTAGATGTGGATCTCAACACTACCGTCTCCATGTCAGAAGACCTCGACAAGCGTGGGTTCAACAAATTTATTAATACCTACTACGATGACAATGGATGGTGGGCCCTCGCGTGGATCCGCGCCTACGACGTCACTAACGTCAAGGAGTACCTCGACATGGCCGAGACCATCTTCGCCTTCAATCAAGGCGGCGGTGATAATATATGCGGTGGTGGCACATACTGGAACACGGAAAAAAAATACAAAAATGCCATTTCCAATGAGCTTTACCTAGCCACCGCCGCGTCATTGGCCCGTCGTGGCGCCAAAAAGGCCGACTATGTCAATATTGCGAAGAAGGAGTGGACATGGTTCAAGGGCAGCGGCATGATTAAGAACAATTTAATCAATGATGGACTTGACATTGAAACCGATGGTACGTGCAAAAACAACGGCCGAACCGTGTGGTCCTACAACCAGGGCGTCGTTCTCGGCGGCCTCGTAGAACTCTACGGCGCCACCGGCGACCTGTCGCTCCTCAAATCGGCGGAAGCCCTAGCCAATGCCGCCATAGCTCATCTTTCCGTCAATGGCATTCTCGAAGACGATTGCGACAAGGATCCTACCGGCTGTTCTGGTGATGCTCTCTCCTTCAAGGGCGTCTTTGCCCGCAACCTACAGTACCTAGCACGCACATCCGGCGTGGATCCAGCGACAGTCCGCACGATTACCGAGTTTATCTATAAAAATGCCGACTCAATATGGGCACATAATAAGAATGACCAGGCGTTGATGGGCGTCAAATGGGCTGGCCCCATTTACCATCTCGGCGCGTCGGCACAAGGCTCGGCCCTGGACTGCCTCGTTGCCGCCAGTGCCCTCGCCTACGGCCAGACCTACTTGTAGTTTTCTCTCCTTTCCTTTTTCTTTTTTACCCCATGATACAAAAAACTTTCATTGAATAGACAAAAAAAATAAAAAAAGACCATACATTAATCCTCCTCCAGTATATTGACAACACGTGCAATGTCCTTGCACAACCCTTCACCCATCGTCTTCAGCAACACCGTTTCTGCGTTCGCGGGAAGGCCCAGGTACGTAGGCGGCTCACGCTCAGGAAGGCTATGGATCCAGTCCATACAGTCCGAGACACGTGTGCCCTGTGGCACAGCCAGGGCATCCGCCAGTTCGTAGCCAAGATCATAGGCGGCCGGTGACAAAATGCGGGCCACCATTTGTTCCAGCAACGCCTGGTCCTCTTCATCGTCAATCTTACCACCATACGTTGTCACCACCAAATGGCGGATCATGGCCCATGGAATATTGGCAGGCGCAATATTGGACCGACTACCCGCTGCCGCATCCAGCCATGTGTCCAAGCAGAACGCAGCACATTCAATCTGCCATAAGAATATATCCAAAAAGAAAACAGAAAAAAAGAAAATAAAAGACTTACATCACTGTCGTTGAATTCCCAAAAGGCCTTCCATCCCTGGTGCGGGGCATACCGGAGACGCTCCTGGCACACGGCATGCAAGAACGAAAGCAAAAGATACAGCCGCCCTCTCTCCAACGGCGGCCGCATGTTACGCGTCAGCGTCGTCATCGAGTCCTTCATGTTGGCCCGAATACCGGCTGGCTGCTCATACACCAGCACCCTGGACGCACGGATCAGCCCCACGGGGATCTTGTCCGTCGCCTCCATGGACAAAAACAGCCGGAAGGACGCATGCGGCTTCAGTCCACCCAGCCGCTTCTCCCACAGCTGCAGCCAGTCTGGCACCAAGTGGACGTTCTTCACCAGCACCCATGCACCCGTCTGCGCAGCCGTCACAATGGCCTTGTCTGCCATGGTCGACGCTTCGGCAGCACCCATGGCAATGTTTGTGCAGTTGGCACGGGACTGCTTCACCAGACTGTCGACCTTGTACGAAGCGTCAAAGCCTGGCGATGACACCAGCGCCACAGGGTGGCGTGCATCCTTGACAGACGCTACGACGGTGGCTAAATCATCGCCATCCAGACACCCGGCCCCGAAAATGGACGACACAAACCGCTCGACGGCCGGGATGAACCGGTCCATGCGCGCTGCCTTCACCATGGCCAGGGCACGAAGACCCTTGGCCGGTACATGGAGCTCTGCAGCCTCGCCCGAAGCATCCCACTCGTCAAACTTCACATCGCTCGCTAGGCCCACATCGCCTTCAATGTACTGCATCATGCGCTCGGCATCGACCGTGGCAAGCTCCGCCAAGCCGGGCTCGGCCTCGCAAATGCTGGGTGCATGCACAAGCGCCCGCAACAGCAAGAGGGCTAGCGTCACACGGTCGCGCTGGAAGAGGCCTACGCATGTGTACCGGAGCGCTGCCGCAAACAACTGCTTCACAATCATGCGGCGACGGACGTCGTAGTCTGTCGTCTCCTTGAGAGACGGGCTCGCAAGAACGCCGTCAAACAGACTGATGAAGACTGTCAGGGACACGTGGTAGAACCGGCCGTGGTCCAGCGTCTGCAGACGGTCCAGGACGGCAAACACATCTGCCGCTGCTTTGGCCACGACCTCATACTCTGCCGTCACGCGGTCGATCGATGCGAGGCCGTCTGGCCCGTTGACGGCGTCCATCTTCTCGCTGATCTGGCTGGCCTCGGCCTGCAGCCGCTCCAGCGTCTCAATGGCCGTGTTGTCGTCCAGGATGGAGCCCCGTGCCTCATTGAGGGCCTGCAGGAGCTGTCTCTGCAGCTGCCGCAGCTGTGCTGCATACGTGCCCTGGTTCGCTAGCAGCGTACGGCGGCGCTCGTCCACGTCGGGACGCTCGCTCTTGAGCACAGCACCCAGGGTCTGGGCATGCAGCGAGCTCGGTGTTAGGGAAAAGTTCACCAGCGTCGTACGCGAGCACACATCCGGGCCAAACGAAATGGCTGGGTCGTTGGACACGAGGAACAGCTTGAACGTCGGCGACACGTCAATCTCATGGCGGCCCAGCTGCACCAATACACGGCCACCCGCACGTGCATACTCTTTGTTCAGGACGTGGTTCAGCAGGGGGTCCACGTGCTGAGCGTCCTGGATCAGAATCGTGTTGCCGAAACGGAGAGCGCTTTCGAGCTGCTTTGCATACGAATCGTCCAGGAACGACGTTGTAATCAGCCGTCCACCGGACTGTTTGACCAAAAAGTCGGCCACCCGTCCAGATGGGTCCACCACAAGAGGATAACGGATGCATCTCTCCAGGATAATGGCGTTTTCCGTCGACAAATCATCCAGCGGCAGCGTGTTGGCCTGCCATGTCAGACGGTCATCTGCCGTTGACAAAAAGTCAATCAGGAGACTGTCGGCATGCTGGTCCTGGCCGCTGACGGCGATTCCCGAGTCCCGGAGCTGCGATCGCCATTCCTTGACGAGACGACGACGCACCGGCTGGTCATAGAGGCCGGCATACGCGATAAACGTTGCTGCCACGAGACAATCGCCCACCAGCGTGGCACTGGCCTCGGAAAAGGACGCTGAGCCAGCCTCCCAGCGTGCTTGCTCCGTCGACAGGCCCTGCAGCAGCCGACGGCTACGCTCGACTTTTTGCTTCACATGTGCCAGCTCCGCCTTGATCGACTCGCCCTCGCGCACCAGGTCGCTGTAGTCAATGCGGTACTGCTCAATGCTTTGCTCGAGCTTCTTCATGGTCGTCTCTATCGCCATGCTGCGCGCCCGTGTCTCAACACACGTCTTCTCCAGCGCTGCCAGCTCCTCACGAAGGGGCCCAACACGGTCGAGGATATCAGCATACTGCACCTGGGCATGCACCCACAGCACAAGAGGACCACACGCTTTACTGGCTCGGTTCACTCGCTCAAAGGTAAAGTCAGAGTTGCTCAGATACTCTGCTTTGATCTTACGGCGCAGGACCGCCGTGTTTGAGCCATCAAATGAAAAGCCAATAATGGACGAAATAAAGTCCTCGCCTCGGATGATCTCCTTGATAGCCTTCCAATCCGCTACATGATGGCCAAGAAGCGCACATACAGCCTCCAGCGCTAGACGAACGCTCTGTGGCGGCTGGGCCATGCTACGCAGCTCTGTCAATTGCTGTCGCTTGATGTTGCCCACGCTTGCCTTGGCCGCCTCAACAGCTGGCTCTGCTTCAGCCAAGTCGGCCTGCACGGCACTCCGTCGTCTCTCCACCTGCTCATCCTGCTGCTCCAGCTCCTTCTTGATCCGAAGCGAGTCTTCCTTTCTCTGCTCTGCCTCCTGCTTATCACCAATCATCTTTTGCAGCTTCTCATTCGCCTCTGCCTCCTTCTTCGACAGCCGTGCCGACGTGCTGTCGAGACTGGACTGCAGCTGGTTGACTGTCTCAAACGTGTCCTTGAGCTTGCTCAGCCCAACAAATAAATGCCGCTGTTCTTCCTCCAACGCATCACGCTTCTCGCCATACAGCTTTGTGAATTGTCCCACCAAATCAAGGAAATGTCGTGGCGTCAAGTGACTCTTGCCAACATGTCTCACGGCATGATGGAATGCCACCATACTGTTCGCCACAGCTGACCGGTGCGTAGCAGGAAGCTCAAGGCCAGCATACGCCACCGGTATGGTTTCGGGTGCGTACTCGGGCCTGTCCAGGTCAACAGACGTCGTCAACTCCGTCGAGACCTGGTACAGCGCCTTGTCGGACCAGTCGCCCATCCAGTTCAGAACACAACGATTGAACAGGGCCGGACTCGTCGCCACACGGCCTGCCAGACCATCCTCGGGCGGATTCATCGTAAAGACCACATGGAGATTGCGCACAACTTGGCCGGTGAACCATTTGTGAAGCTCTTGCGGCGTGTCCAGATGGAGACCCTGGCGCTGTGCGCCTTCGCGGCACGCCGTTAACAATGAGGCTAGATCATCGCCTTGGAAGAGGCCGGGTACCTGGGCATTGGCTAGCAGCGTGTTCATACGCTCTAAAAAGGCAGAGTCCAGGACATTGCCCTCGTCGAGGATGAAACAGACACGCTCGCCCTGGCAGCCCGCCCGACGAAGGACATGCCGAAGATCCTCGTCGAAATCAACGGCCGTGTACCGACGATGCGCCTTGATTTGGAAGATGCGCATGCCGTTCATCCACGCCACAAACTTGGCAAGCGTTGTCTTTCCACTACCACTGATACCAAGCAGCACCAAGTGGCCCTGGGGCTGGCACAGCACACGGTCAATACGCAGCACATGATCGAGAAGATCATCGTAGAGGACAAGCGGCACGTCCACCTGCTCCTGGCAAAACGTCCGCAAACGGGCCTTGACGAATTCGGCCAGCTCATCACGCGCAACGGGACGGTATTGCTTGGTGAGCCAGTTGGAAAACAGCATGGGGCCACCGAGGGCAGCTTCGGGATCCATGGAAGGGAAAAGATCCATGGCCGTCTCGGAAATCGTCTGCCACGTCCATGCACGCTCGTCTTCCGCTACGAGACGGTCACTGAACAGACGGAGTGCTTCATGGGCCCAGATACGCACAAGGCCGTCCAGTGTGATCTCAGCCTCAATATCGCCAACAGGACGCACAGCCTCGTGCAGACCACGGACCCAGCGGGTCAGTTCACGCGGCGAGTACACATAATGCGGCTGCATATCCGCCGTAAACTTGGCCTGACTGGCGCGGTACACACGCACCATACCCGTCGTTAACGCCTCCGCATAGCCACGCAGATGCGGGACGGATTTGAGCAGCGCATCAGAAAAGGCACCGTAGATCTGCATCAGCGATTGCTCGCCAGGGTAGTCGACCATGACGAGAGGCGCATGGCGGAGGAAACGTGCGCCCATTGGCGAACGGCCGGCATCTGTCGGGGGGTTGCATGCACCCACAAACTGCACACGCTCGAGACGGACCCAGACACGGTCCGACGAGCGCCAGAAACCGCCGTGTTCCACCAATTGACGTAGGAAGGCAATGGCTCGCTGCGTGCCGTACTGGTCGGGCGCCGGCAGGTTGATCTCATCACAAAAGACAACGACCCATCGCCCAGGCTGGCTGGGCGCCATCACCATACCTGTTGGCGTCTTTCGGTATTCGCAGTGCTGCTCCATGGCCTTCAGCACCAGGCTGGGTGTTGTTGCGCTCGAGAAATTGAGTGCTGCCACGTCGAGGTGCGAGAGCTTCTTCAACGCGGCAAACAAAGTCATCGTCTTACCCGAGCCAGGGGGGCCACACAGCAGCAAGGGCTTGTGCTCAGCGAGCCATGTATACAAAACGGCCTCATGGCGGACAGTATCGACGGTGGGAATCACCAAATCACCGGATGTAATGTGCTGCGTGTTCACTTGCACCAGCGGCACCTGTCCGATCCACGGAGACCATTCACCACGGGGCAGACGCACATCAAAGTCGATCAGGGGCCCGCCAGGCGCATCAATGGACGATGTCATCATGAGCTGCTCGGCAAAGACGCGTCGGTCATCCAATGGGCAGTCGCCGACAAACGACCATACGAGTGCTAGGAGGAGCTTTTTGTCCCAAAAGGCCTCTAGATCAGCCTCACCACCGTCCACCATGTATTCTGCAGCAATCCGTACGGCTTTGTTCAACAGACTGAAGAGTGATGTTAGCACACGGGCTAGCGAAAAGTCCATAATGTGGCGTGCCGAAAGCGCCAGACGGTGAGCATCTTTGAGGATGGATAGACGGTCGCGCCATTGCAGCGCGGCTTCCTTCTGGATAGACATGGACGAGGCTGCTTCCTCTCCGACCTCGTCTTCTGCTAGGGGCACCTCGCTCAGCGTCCGCAGATATTGCTCCGTCATCATTTCGGAGGTCACTGTATCCTGGCCAAACCAGACCATACCACATCGACTGACTGTGGCAGGCGTGGCATACTGCAACGATGCGGGCTCGACTTCAAATAGGATGCGCACGTTTGGTGGCAGCCGAAGTCGCTCGCCGTTTGGCAGTGTCAACATGCGGTTGTCATCGAGAACAGAATTGAGATTCTCCACCCACTCCGGATCGACATCACCATCGAAAACAATCCAGTGCCGTTTTGTCGACTCGCCACGCAAGTTTTCAATGATGCGGCGGAGCATGCCAGTAAACAAACCATCCGTCCATTCACGCGTTGTGCTGTCCAGTCGGCCATAGAGAGTTTCTTTGCCCACCTCACGATCCATCGCCTTGCTATCAAGGACATGCGCCACGCCTTCGACGCCTTCAGCCATTTGCAAGGATGCTAGCAGCGTTCGCCATGCACTCGACTTGCCAGAGCCAGCATGACCCACCAACATGACACCATGGTGAATGCGCTGAATCTGGTACAGTTGCAAAATCTTGGTGACAAAGTCGGGCGAAGCCACAAGACGGCGCTCCATGGCAAGCTTGTTGATGGCTTCTTCCAGGGCCTTTGTGTCGGCCGGCTCATACTCTACGCCAACAAACCATTCCGCCTCTATTTCACGCATGATTTGCTCGTCACCATCCACCAGCTTCGGGGCAATTGTCTCGCGAATACTCTGCAAAATGATTTGTGCCTCGCTCTTAGCCGCGCCTGATTCTCGCCGGACGGAGCCAGAACTGACCAATACGCTCTTCAACGCACGCAATCCAAAATCGTAATGCGTTTGGTGTGAAAGACGTTGCCGACAGCCATCGAAAAAGGGAACAGTCTGGCGAGCCAATGTGGCTGCTTCACGGAAGCCCTGCGCATATAGCATGACTTCGGCAATACGTTCCTTGTCAGGACGGGACATGGCCACGCTTCGAAAGAGCTTCTTCAAGTTATCCGGCAAATTCGATCGGCCTGCGTAGCCAGGGTTCATGGTAATGAAGAGACCGGTATCATGGTTCACACTGATTTGACGGCCAACAAGTTCAATCGGCTGGTTTGTACGCAAGCCGCCCTGGATATTTTGGATTTGTTGCGAAACGGCCGAGAGAATGCGCTCCTCCAAACGATTAAACTCGTCGAAACAGCCCCAAGCACCCACACGGCAAATACCCAAAAAGATTCGGCCCATGGCAGCAAAATCAAAGGTATCGTCACAGCAAAAGACAAGAGTAAACCGACCAAGCTCGATGCCCAAAGCCTTGACCGACTCTGTCTTTCCTGTACCAGCTGGACCATACGGACTGGCACCCAACCGTTGTGCCAAGGCCTGTGTCAGTGTCAAGAAACAGCGGTCTGTGAGCGGTGTGCGGACAAGACGCTCTGGAATACCAAGATACTCAAAGCCATAGGGCAGTCGAGCATTCGCCATATGAACTTCCAGGCCAGTTTCTTCCTGCTGGAACCGCATTTGCAAGAGCCATGCCGCATCAGATGTGGATGTCGCACCCTTTTCCATGAGGGATGAAATGGTGTCACGCTGGTGGACACAGGCCGTGATCAATTGCTCTGCCTTTTTGCGCTCTAATACAGAGAGCTCGGATAAAACAGCAGATGCTAGCAATTGCAGCACATTGACCATGCGCTCATATAGCTGTGGCAGAGTATTTTCGGCCAGGGCTGCTTCCACTTGGCGTGTCCATATTATCTGTGTTGCTAGCACAACAATTTGGCCTGGGAATTGGGCCATATATGCCAGTAGCGACTCGGACGATGTCTTGGCAAAGACCTCGTCATAGACGGGTACAGCCTGCTTCAGAGACAGTGCTAGTGTGGACCGCATACCAACTTCTAGTAGAGAGAGCCATTCATTCACCCGTGGTAGGAGAGGAACAGCACGGTCGAGCGCCACAACCTCACCATCTTTGGAGTAGAACGATGTGATTTTGTCGCCGTCCAGCTCGACGCCGGCAATACCGGCAAACATTTTTGGCAAATGCTTTCGAGCAGAATCGCTGTTGCCCATCATCTCGAGCAGGTCCTGGTCACCGACAAAGTAGAAGCGAGGGAAGTTGGCACGCTCCCGCTCGAGATACTCACCCAAAGCACGCTGGATCTTTTCGAGCAAGTCTTTGAGTCGCTCAAATGTCTTTTGCGCGCCGGCAATCGCCAGCACATCGAGGACGAATGGTTGCTTATATACTTTGCGCATGATGCCCATAAACTCGGTGTTCACATTGGAAAACCGAGCAGCTTCTCGGGGCAACATTTGTCCAAGATCGGCATTGCCAGAAAATACGCCTTCTAGGTATACCCACTCCCGCTGGACGTCCATCCAGACATCAAAGAGACTGTGGACACGCGTCAGACGGTCCTCCCAGGTGCTTGCCTCGTCCTCAAAGATTCGGTAATGGGGCGAGTGGCGCATGGCCTGCAAAGCAGAGACATGGTCGGCACATTGTGCAAAGAGGGCGTCCCATCCACGCACAAGGCGGACGGTTTTCTGATTGCCATAGACGACTAGATCAATGGCGTAGGTTGTCCATGTTTCGCGAACCTGTGCCAAGTACTCTTCCAAGGCCAGCTCGCCTTGTGCCTGAGCGACGACATTGGACAATTGGCTCGATCGCCCAGAGAGATCCAGGTCCCACACGTCACCGAGGGTCATGGACACGGCAGAGTACCGCTTGCCTGGACAAAGCTCCTTGTAGATTCGTGTCCAGTGACGGTCTCGAACAGCACCGCCCTTGAGATCAGACAGGAGCGAGTTTACCTTGACAAGGTTTCTAAGCTGCAGCTGGACATGATCAAAGGCTGCGTATTGCCGCATACGACTTGGCATTTCACGCATTGTGCGCAAAAGCCCATCCAATGAGCCGCGGATCTTTCGTGGCTGGACACTCGTCCACAGCTGCTCACGAAGCTCGTCGAGCTGTACGGAAATCGTCGAGAGGGATGACCATACTGACTGGAAATCACTAACTTCCTGCATCATGGATGTCAGTATGGTTTGTGTCTCGCCGTCGGGCATATCAAGCGCTTCACGGGCTTTGGCAACAAGCGCAAACTCGGACTCGAGCATTTCCATGCGCTGCGCAAAGGACATCAGACGAGCAGAGGCGTCCTTTGGTGCCTCTTTCCCAGATACTGGCTTCTCTGCCTCCCACTGCTCCGACATTTCTTGAATCTTTTGCGAAACACGCGCATCTTCTGCCAAAATTCTCGCCTTGAGAGCATCCGTTTGGTCGGCTACCGTCTTGGTCTTTCGAGCTACCAGTTCCTGGAGAGCGGTCCATTCATGAGACACGTTTTGTGCATGAAGCCAATCCGATCCCAAAGCAAAACGCTGTCGGATCAAAGTAGACTCACCCTGCTTAAAGACATCCATTTCCGGCGCCCACTGTCGGACGCTGCGCTCACACGCTTGGACCGTTGTAATGAAGCGAACAGCCCGGGCTGTTGAGTTGGTGCCATCGCCATCAAGGCCCAAGCCTTCCAATTGAGATCGTGCCGCCTCCAATTGTGCATGCACTTCTTGCATTCGCTGGCCAAGTCGAAACGCAAAGCCTCCCAAAATGTCACGCTGCCAGGCATCGTACTTGCTGTTCACGCGCGATTGGACCTGGCCGTAATCAACGGTGACATGGCCGAAAACACGCTGCACCTGAGCTGTATCAAACGTTTGCCGCGCACGACGCATTTCCTGGAGAAGTTGAAGCCATCGAGCCAGACGTTCGCCCAAAGCATCATGGACAGTGGCCGGTGCTAGGTCCCAGAGGGATTGGAATCGGAGCCATTCGTCAACATATGCGGAAATTTGTTTAATCTTTGCCTCAATGGCGTTGTGGGCCGTCAAGAGGTGGCCCACGCAATCCACAGCGAGTTCCTTAAAGGTTGAGTCTGCAACGCTATTGCCGATTTGCATCACGTAGCTTGTAGCCTTGATTTGGAAAAGACTGCAGACGATACCTATCCATTCTTCAAGGGCTGCATGCCATGTAGCGCAGGCGTGTTCCAGAGGTGGGTCGACATAGATAAGCTGGTTGCGCATGCTCATTTCCAAAACAATGGGCGTGATAACAGGACCACTTGCCTTATTGCCCTCAAAGGCATGTACCCATTCCTCCAAGGCTGAATGCAGTCTTTTGATAAGAATGGCACCGATTTTATCGTTGAGACCGGCAACCCAGAACTCGAGATTTGTGTACTGTTCGAGACTGAGGCGATCAATCACTTCCTGGATAGTGGTGAGACGTTTCTTAAAGTCTTGCGCCGTATAAGGACATGTAGAAAGCTCCCCAATGGTCTGCTCAATGATTTGAGAGGTCGACACGAGATTGGCAGTCTTGGTCTGGAAAAGGCTAACGGCTGTGGAGAACTCACGGACAAAAACAACAAGCTGGTTCTCATCCGATCTAGATATGGATAGGACGGCGCGTGAGTCGAAGATATTGATAAACGACTCCCATCGGTAGGGAATACCCTTGATCACAAGGTTTTGGATATCAGTGGCATAACCAATAAGCAAAATGGCCACAGCGTTATTGTGTCCAGAAAGACCACCGAGCTCATCCACAATACGCTCGGTCTGGGAAAGCGTCCGCACGCTTTCCATCAGACTGACGGCATAAGGATATACACGCTTGGCGTCCTTGGCAGCATTCATGACCACGTGGGGGACATTGCAGTTGGCCCAGATCAAGTTGCGTGTTTCTTTAAAAAGACCGATGACCTGTCCATCAAAATTGACTTCGAGGACAAAACGGTTTCCGGCCGCACGGACACGGCGAATACGAAAAAGAGGGCCTGCCACGGCCTTGCTTACAGAGGAACTGCCATAGCGGCGCTGCATATCTTTAACCCATTCTTCGAAGATGTGATGTGTTTGAAGCATCCGACGAAACTGCTCGCTCTCTTCTTTGAGATGCTGACCTTCGGTATGTTCAGACCACTTTTCGCCAAGAACATCTTCGACTTTGGCCATATAACGGTCGAGCTGCTTTTCGATCTGACGCGCCCAAATAATAGCACCAGCGACGGGAGGAAAGTCGTGGAGGGAAGCCATAGCATGGGCCTCTCCACTGCCGTATTTTAGCCGGAAACGCTCATGCAGCTTGGCAATGGCTTCCTTGACGTTGTTAATCAGCTGTGCTTGATACTCGCTAATGGCACTGCGGATCTTGGGCCGGACGAGAAGGGCATTGAACTGAGCAAAAACGCGAAACATTTCATTTGCATTGAGAGAGGTGGCAAGCTGGTCACGAAGTCGAGCAATGATGGAGTTTTCGACGCGGGCTGTACGTTCGTTGTACATGTTTTCAGCCCGAGTCCACGCAGTAGAGCCTTCAGGGGACACATCCAAGACGTCAATGTGCCGCAGAGCATCCCAGGCACGCTCGACTTCCTCGGCAGCATCAAAGTCGCCTGCTTCCTCAACATCCTCTAGGGCATCCGTGTTTGCACGGAGAACAGTGTTGATTGTGTGTATCAACTGCTCGTGATTGGAGCGGAACTCATGGAAGTACTTGAGTCGTGTTTCGAGGGCTAAATGGGCGAAGCTGTACTTTAAGACAAGATACTTGGCATCCCTCCGACGCATGATATCACGAGCTGTAAGAGCAAAAGCCTTGCATTGTTCGTCCCAAACATCAAAAATACTGCATGCAACCTTGAGAATGTTGGCAAACTCATTTTTTCCCATGCTAACGAGCGATGTTCCAGAGATGAGACGCTGGAGGACGTCATTGAGGTCGATTGAGATCCATTCGATGAGATCACGAATCCGCTCCATGGGATAGGAGGTTATGCGCATTTTTTTGTTGATGTGGTTGAAAATTTGCTTAATGGACTCAACGACCTTATCGAGGGATGTAGCAGAAAGAAGATCATCGAGGGGAAAGTCCCGCATTAACTGGTTATATTTTTGGACTCTGTCAATGGCCTCTTGAATACCAGTATCTGCTTTGAAGTTGGTAATAGCCCGGTACCGCTTGGCAGTTTTGAGGATTTCGAGTGTGAGGACAACACCATCTCCAGAGAGTTGGGCATCAATTTCTTGGAGGACGTTCCCAATGGAGATCCAAAAGTTGATTTCCCGATGGGCTGTGCCTGTGGGAGGATCAAGGGTAATCCGGGTAATGGACTCTACAGATTTGATCCATGAATGAACATTACCCCGAAGTTCGACGAGGGTTTCCGAGTCGGGGTTAAAGTCTGACCCAAGTGACTCTAAAGTAGCCTTTGTGCCCGAGGTAGCGGCTTCGTCGAGAGCCCGTTGCACAATGGCATGGTAGGTGAGGGTTATATGAGGGATTTCGACGTTTTGTTGGAGATGGGTAAGGCTCAGCTCGAGTTCAGTCCATTTCTTCTTGGTAACAGGAACACCAGCCTTCTCTTCTTTGTTTTTGTCGGAAACTGCAGTGCTGGCGTCGAAATAGGGGGCCAATCCACCGTGGAGATAGAGCTGCAGCACCTCAAAAGGACTGCTATAGATGCCTTTAGTGTTGGACAAACTGTTAGGACCGGGGAGGTTGAGCATTTGGATTTGGAGAGAAAGTGAAACCATTTCGTCGAGAGGCTGGTTGCGTTTCAGCAGGACCAGGAAGGATTCTGTGGTGGAAGAATTTGCCATGTCACTGGCAAAGACGTAGGACGTCGTTTTTTCAACCACTTTTTTGATAATCAGTGAGATGCCATCCTGTGCAAAGTGACTGCACTTGGTAATGGTGTCAGGGAGCTGGTCTTCTGCCAGGAAGCTGCCGTTTTTCTCGAGATCGTCTTCTTTTGCGCCTAAAACAGCACTGACAAGACTAGAAATATGGTCGACGACGAGCTGGTTGTCGATGTGGACGAGATCCGCATCGACCTCGGCGATGGGCTGGGGATCCTCCATCTAATATTAACTTCAATTCCCTAGCAAAACGCCGACAAACATTGCTCTTTTTTGCTTTTCCCCAATCGTCTTCAATTGCGCCGTTTATTTATACTTCAAGGTGCTACGAACACAGTCAGTATCGGAGGATAGAGATCAATGGCAGCCCACCTTCCAATACAAACGCCAATTGTTCGCTAGCCGTGACGGTCTCGGCCAGTCAGAAAGGCTTGATCGATGCAAAGCGACGTCGCCAGCTCACTGTCAGGGGGGGGCGCCTTCCTGTTGTTTATTCTGCCGTTTCAACAGCGCCGCTTCCCTTTTGGGCACTTGCAGCTCACCGCCTGGATCGGATCGCTCAAAACGGAGAGCTAACGGTACGCGGCTGTACCCGAGCTTTATCGCAATCGCCACGTGATGACAACAATGCACAAGTCGCTGCACAAGATGCACAACTCGTACCGGAGTCGCCTAGCCCCGCGCGCGACGATCGTGCACATATGTTTTGTTTTGAGCCTCGACGTGCCCGATACAGCGACGCTCGAATTGCAGACGACACCCGAAGGTGCAGAGCACTGGACCGTGCAATATTGTATGTGTTTCTCCATACAGAGAGACGATTCTGACAGCGTAGGACTCTTAAACCATGGCTAAGGTGACGGAAAAGCTGTCCATCTCCTTTGACGCTGTGGCCTTGTACCAAGCCACCGACGCGCAGCTGGGCCATCTGCCGGTTCTCGCCTTCTACGGGCCGTCCACGACCGCAAACTACACGCTCAACAGCTCGCGAATACAAGTGCACATCTACACAGCAGCTGGCCTGCAAACATATCCAAGACTGACCGTTTCGCCGAGCTCCGAGTTCTATAAAGTAGTCGATTGCCTCCCGCGTGAGTTCCAGGGCGACGAGGTATGTCGCGGGCTGGCTTTCAGTCTCTACAAGTACTTTTGCGAGCTGCCAGCCGTTGCCAAAAAGCACTTGCGACAGCTCTATGGATCGCCAACGTTTGATGAACGCCATGCGGCCGACCTAGCCAAGGCCATGGTGCTTGTAGAGGCCACCGCGGCCCAGGTGCAGGCCCTGGAGAGCGCTCTGCAGTCGCAGCACATTAGTAACCTCGATATGGACATGGTTTTTCCTGCAGGATCCATCACTGAAGAGCCTGAAGGGTCTAGTTTTGGCGCTGGTTTCGATATTGACGACGATGACGACGCGATTCTCGACCCAACGCTTCTGCAGTATGATGCTGCATACAGGCCGCTTGTCAAACTATTCGGCGAGCCCATATTTATGCCGACGTCAAAGTTGAGACGGGCCCCATCCAGGCCAAGCTCGCTGAATCACCGTACAAAAGCATTTACGCGTGACCAAAAGGTCGAGCTTCGCATGAAGATGGGTGAACTAGTAGACACAGAAGAACGTTATGTACTCAAATTGAATGAGCTGCAGGCGATTGGTGACGACTTTCGCAAGTTTGCAAAAGAGGACGTCAATATTTTTGCTGGCGATATCGACCAACTGTTCCCATCCTATGCCCACGAGATCCTCACCACAAACGAGCTGTTCATGCAGGACCTTCGTAACGTCATGGACGACACCGAAGACGACGCCATCCGCGACTTTGACGTGCCGTACTTTAGTCCGTCCTCTACGCGAGCGCTTCCCGACAAGGAAAAGCGAAAGGACCCTACAGGTGCTGTTGCCATGGCCCGTGTCTTTATTGAGTGGTTCCCCAAGTTTTGTGACTGTTACCAGGCATATATCCGAGCCAGCCAGGACTTTCCGCCGCTTCTCAATCGTCTCCTCGACCCTGTCGTGGTGGGGACCACTAGTACCGTTTCCTCCACCACGTCATCCTCGTCGCACACCGTCACCTCCTCGTCATTCCGCGACCGCGTCATACAAACTACTGGCGAACAGGCGCTGCGCTCCATTCTCATCGAGCCTGTCCAGCGACTACCACGCTATAGTCTTTTCATTGACCAGATTGTTGGATGTCTTCCCATCACGCATCCGGCTCTGTCCCTCATGCTCCGTGCCCGTGATATCATCACCAACATCTGCTCCATGGACGACCCCCACGAAGAAAAGCCTCATATTATCCCCCGTCTTCGTAGTCTAATCGATGGATGGCCGAGCCAAATCGAGCCCGAGGGCCGTCTCATTGTTGCCGCCGATGCCGTGAATATCCCCCCTCCCTACCAACAGACACAGGGCCAAGCAGTTGTCATGCTCCTCTTTTCAGACTATGTCTTCGTTATCAGAAAACTCTCTTCCCAGTCGTCGAAGCACTTATTGCGCGAGATTGAGAAGCCGTCGGCTGCTGGTCTCTTGGCGTCAATGACCAATGCGGCTGGTGGCTCCACAACCTATGACTACAGTCTCGATGCGTGGCACACCTTGGCGGACGTGAGATTTACAGAGTCCTCTGATGGATCTCGCGTCTGGATGACGCCTCTAGGAACTGGGAAGGGCTCTGGACGGCTGACATCCTGCTTCTTCCTCACTGATGCCTTTGCGGGCAAAGCATCGCGTTGGAGTGAAGACGTTACACGTGCACGCATCGAGGGTCGCTTTAGCGAGGCAGAGCGCGAGACGGGGCTCTGGACGCTACGCTCAGCTCGTCCACCTGAGAGCACATTGGGTCTTTATGCAGCCGTGTATGCCGATGGAGCTTCGCCTTTTCTCAAGGATCATCGAGAGTATGCTCCCATACGAGTTGTTATAGACCGCAAAAAGGGCACAAAAAGCACCCCCGCCGGCCACTTTGGCATTGAAATTCTCGTGGAAGTGTCACTGGGAGGACGGCGCAGGAGCTCAGTGGATGGTGACGATGCCATACCCCGGTTTGTCTTGTCTACGACTGGAATATCCGGTCGTCGCTTCACTGATGATGTTGCAATAGACGACTTCATCTCGACGCTTATGCGTCGTGTTGGGAGCTTGCAACGTGAGCAATCGAACATCTCTAACCCCCGGCTGGTGCCCTCGCTAGTGGCTTATCACACCACTATCCTTGGCGCCCTCCATTTTGGGGCATCACGGCATGAAAAGACAAAATCCTTTCTTGGTTCGTCCCCCGTGAAGCTCCTCTCTAGCATGCTGGGCACCCCGTCAAACCAGAGCTCCAGTAGTATCGGTGGCTCTATGCGGTTGCACAAGTCGCGAGACAAGCTCGAACGAGCTGACAGCAGATTAGACCGGCCTGATAGCAAGTCCGACCAATCTGGAAGCAAGCTAGATCGGCCAGACAGCCGTGTTGAAAGATCAGATAGTCGCACAGAGACACCAGATTCCATCCGTGGCCCCGAGGCCAAGTATGTGACAGCACCAGAGAACCCTTTGCTACGGCTAGAGCAAACCTTTACTGCATATGTGGCGGCCTTGCAGTCACGAAAGGGAGAGTATGTGGCGAGGTCTCTGTTGAATCGCAGCAAAACAAGCTTGGCCTATAAGGACCAGGTCAATCTAGTTTACAACACACTGATGGAGTCTCCTGGCGACTGGCTAGATGTCACGTCACCTCTGCCAGCTGAAGGTGTTTTGATTGCATTCGAGCAGTTTACTCGTAATGCGTGGCGCGAGCGCATGGATATGATTATGACGCGCAAGTCGTTAGATGCGCTTCAGACGCGTGCTACACGAAAAGGCGTGCCTGGTGATTTTGCCGACTTTGTGACATATCTTTTTGGTGAGATGGCGCCGCAGAACCGACGTGCTTTTGTGGCTCTAGTGAAGCTGTTGGCGGACCTGCTCGATGGATGCAGTGATGATGGTGACCGTGGGGCTTTGACGCTAGCCTTTGCCGAAGTTCTGGTCGATGGCGATGATGCCTCCAACTATATCAACCTTTTGGATCTTCTTGTCCACGATGTAGACCGTATATTTAGCAGTGAGAGGGCTGAGCGTGCTGATCGTGCATATACCGTTCAGGGCGGTAATGCGATGAGCAGCGTCTATGGGAGTCTCCGGGAAATCCCCAAGACGTCGTCTCTTCGACGCAAGTTTGGTCTTGATTCTTTACTACGAAAAGAGCGTCGACCGGACGCTGGCGGTACGGCTCGCTCGAAACATTATGCAAATCGGTCGCAGTCAATTGATATGGGTGGCCATGGCTTTTATCAGGGGCTCACGGCAACAAGACTGGCACGGAGCGGATCTACACGGGAGCGGCCTCGTATAGCAGGTGCATTTTCCATTCCCGATGATGCTTCTGCTACGGGGTCGATGCCAAACTCCGCCGTGGGCTCTGTGACGGGATCTGTGGCTAGCTCGATTAGTGGTTCGATTGTTAGCTCAGTGGCCAGCTGGTCGTCTCGCTCCACGGGTCGTTCCGGGCGCAATGGAGCTGCAACAACGGCCAGCCGTCCGATGAGTTCACGGCCCAACAGTGCTCACAAACAGCTAGAAACAATTGGCGAACCCGAGGTCTATCCCGTGGGAGAATGTGAGATTTCTGATGATGGCAATGGGACGATCAAAAAGAAGAAGCGACGGAGTTCGCTATCGGATTTAAAATCTCTCATGGTCGGGGCTTCTCCGGACGATGCCAAAAAGAGAGAGAAGAAGGTGGAAAAGAAGGTGGAGCGTAAGGTGGAAAAAGAAAAGGAGCGGACAAAAGAAACCAAGGACGAAGAACGGTCACGGTCTAGAAAACTAGAGAAGTTGGCGCCTATTATCAGTCGTCCGCGGTCCCATTCACCACCAAAAATCGTGCTTGGGCACAGCAACAGCCTTCAATATGGCCGCGAGAAAAAGTTCCATGGCCATTCTCGACATGCTAGTGTCAATCAGTTGGGAACGGTCTTTGATATGGAGAAACTACGCGAGAGGCAAAAGGAGAATATCAGGTCACCACCACTCCTGAGTCCCCCACTGCCGCAGAGCACCCGGTTGAAGCTGCCGTCGCCACAGCGTTTGCGAGAGAGGCTCGAGACGGAGCGCGAGGACATTGAGGTTGTGGATACGGCTTTGCAAACGGAGCTTGACCGGATTGAGCGGGAGATGAAGGAGATGAAGGTTGGGTCTTCTCACCAGCCTGGTAAAGAGGACAAGCTAGACAGGCTACGGAAGACGATGGAGGAGATTACGACACGGCAAAAGGCGTTGGAGAAGACAGTGAATATTGTCTTGGTGACGGCGCAGGAGAAGCAGAGGTCGATTGATCAGCTGTATAGGGAGGCTACGGCAGAGAATGAGCTTTTGTATGAGCGGTTCAATGGGCATTTGGCCAAGATGCTCAAGGCTGTCAAGGACCAGGAGCGTACGGGAGAGTCTGTCTTGCTGGCGGAGCGGCTGACAGACCAAGCTGACCAGATAGCACGACTTGTTAAGGAGAATTCGCGGCTCAAGAGGGAAGCTGCTAGTATGAGGGCCATCATCAAGGGGGCAGAAGATGGGTAATGTGTTCATGAGTAATGAATGTCTTTGAAGACTTTTTTTTTATCAAGCAATAGGTTTAGGAATAGCATGGAAGAATTGAACAAAAAAAGATGAGAAGGATGATTATTTTATTCCAAGCTATTATTACTAGAAGTTTACCCATCTGCACTACGATTTGAAAGGATATGTTACTTTTTGGGGCTTATTGAAGAGTATGGCTTGGAGACCTGTGAAGGGTCTCATATTCTCCATTAATGCTTTAAGGCCCCGTTCATTTTCCACCAGGAATGGTGAGCTATTACCAGGTGGCTTTGAAATTGTTTTGGGAAGAGAAGAAAAGGCGGTCCCCATGGTGGGTTTAACTTTTTGGCCAATTTCAAAAGCATGTCCGGGATTGCTTACTTTCTTTTGAGGTACAAGCAGCAAGTTTTTTATTGAGCTTTCCTGAGAAATAGAAAAACAAGAAAGTAAGTTTGGAAACTTCGCTAGTATCATAGACGTATGCACTTCCTTTGTCTGGTTGTCCATGGCTTTAAGATTTGTCTGTTAAAAATAAATATAAACGAATGTGACAGTACCTAGGTAGGAAAGTCCTGATATGTATACCATTTATTTTTCGCCTTTCTAATCTCACTCACTCCTTTTTTTGGTAATAGAGACTCTGAAGAAGATTTGAAATGATTTCCTACCATCTACTAAATGCTCCTTGAAAGTAATATGTGGCAATAAGCGTTCGAAATAATAGGACAGAACAATATGCAAATCAGAATGAGATGGATGCCTATTTTAGGTAGATTGTGAGAGCAGTAAGAGAGGTATAGTCCCTAGGCCTTCAAAAATAGGCCACGGAGAGAAGGATTGGGCTCCAAGTCTGGGGCCCACGGAACGAATCCCAGAAACAAATCCTAGCAAATCATAAATGAAACAATATATTTGTAAAGCTATAGGAAAAATGTAGTATCTAAACATGTTTTATCATGTCCGCCATAGCCACCTCTACGCCACTAGTCAAAGAATAAACTTTTTTATATAGTGTACATGGTAATCCTTATGTTTCCTTCGCTAAGAGCTCTTTTGCTTTATCGAGCAGGATGGTTTCAAGCTTACTGAAAATGTCAGCAGGATAGGGAATATCGACGACAGAATCTAATGATGCATCGAGAGCTTTTTGCATATTTTTTACGAAGTCAGTTGGAAGCGTCCTTCCCTGAGGTATCAATCCATTGAGTGAATACTGAATTCTAGATGCGAAATACAAGCAGCTTGTTTTTCCGTTGGGAAATGTTCTGGCCCTTTTGGAAATGAGCGAGTTGATGAAACCATTGAAATCTAAAGTGATGAATCCCATTTTGAATGATTGATTGACTTTACTGAAGCTATTGATTGAATGTAGGATATAAAAGGAGGGTTTGTGGCAGTTATATACGTTTATTCTTATTGTAGGCAAAGTCAATCGCTCTTACACAACGTAAAGCTTTTATTCTTATGGAATGGGAGGATGCTTATCTTCCAATTGTAAATGAGCAGATAGGAAGGTACCTCGTCATATATGTCTTTAGGAATATGCAGTATATAGAAAATACAGTAGGGGGTATAAGAATTAATTGTATAAAATGACACTCTGCAATAGCTTGAAGATTCCGATTTGGCTAAATGATGATATGGCTCAAGATCCTCGAAGTAGGAAGATAGTATCACCATTAACGAGATATTCCGAAGCCATTGCATTCATATCCAGAATCTTATTGGACTTTTCGGAATAGATGCTCAAATGGTTCTTATCGTTGACAGCCCGGTTGTTCGTATTTACAATGCCTAGTTCAGCAGCTGCCTTATCAAGAACACGCCCAATAGGCCAATTCTTATCAATAAAGAGAGCCTGTTTCTTAGCATCTCCAACCACATGCATGTATACCCTGTTGGTGGCCGAGATTTTGGGGTCGCCTTTGGCCGCTGTTTTCAATTTTGCTAGGTCCTCCCTTGCTTTTTTGTCCTCTTCGCGTTTTATTTGGGCATTTGTCTTGGGAAGACTCACATTCATAAGATTCTTCCACTGTTGTAACTTCCCTAGTACTGTGGCATTTTTAGCTGAAGGCCCCGCTGGACTTTTGGTTGGTGGCACGCATGCATGGGACTCAGGCTGACGATGAGTGAGACAAAAGTCTCTTCGGCATTTTTCACAATAGACGCCAACCTTTAGGGGCGTGTTAATGACACTAGAGCAAGCGTCGGCCTCACATGTCTTCACTGGTCTAGACTCATGCATGGTCTTGTGCTGACCAGCATACGTCGTTCCCAAGGCAGTTGCTCGTTTAGCCGCAGCCCAAGCGCCGGCTTTTGTACAATTATGAGCATCCTCTCCACGGTGCTCGGAGCAGAATGTATATTTACATGACGGACACACATTAGGAAGGAAATCAAGCATATGACAGTATTCCATCTGACAATGCGTCCCAATGAGGGAGGCATCGATATCTTGGGTGGTTGTCTGTGCCATTGTCATTGGTAAAGGTCGTGTAAGAATATTTGCAGTAGATTTATGAGTTGGATGGGGGGTCTCTTATAGGATGCCACAAGCATAGGACTAGAAATGTGTAGCCGCCGCTATGAATACCAAAAAAGACATTGAGAAGCCTAAAGAATGATGATGTAAGACTGGAAGGACGGAGAATGTCGTCGATTTTAGATTATTGAACACCGCTCAATACGGCTTTTAGGGAGCAAAGATGATGAGAAAAAGCCCGATAAAAAAGATAAAAGTAAAAAGAGAGAGCCAGGCGCCAACAAGCACAAAACGACTTGGCTTCAGGAAGTGATTCTATTCAGCGTCGTTGAAAGTTGAAGCTGGCGATGAAATCACGGATAGAACTCATGACGTAAGCGACATCGTGACGGGACGGAACGCGGGTTCGAACCCCACATTTGCCAATTTCTAAGGCCTATGCTTTTGCTCCCCCAAGGCTTCAACATTCAAAGGCAGGAATATTCTATCATTGTTAAAGTTTGATTCTTATAGCTATGAGGTTTATAATTAGCTTTTGAGACTGTATTCAATTGCTATAAATGTCTAGTGGGCAGCCTTTGAGTCAGACTCTATAAATTTCCTTTTGTTGTTAGCATATACGTGATGAGACAAGTAGGTAACGTACTTGATAAAGTCGGCCTCGTCCGAAGAGCTGGCATTAATGGGAGGCACAGCTGCTGCGGATTTCTTTCCGCTGCCACCCGTAGCGAGCTTAATACCGCCAACAAGACTTCCAATGATGCCAAGAGCAAGCTACGTTGTCAGCTGACACCTTCCCAACACGACTCTCCGTCCGGTAGAGCTCTCATAAGGCAACCCGAAGAGTTCCGCAGATGCCCCCGACAAAAGTGCATTTGAAGTCATTCTAAGTGCAATCACCATTCCTCATTTATACGTACATAGTGAGAACCTATCTGCTTGCCGGCGATGCTGTACATTTGAACCATCTTGTGCTATCGGGGTTGCTTCGAATGCTGATACTCTTCAGTGCAAATCAATTTGATGTTCCTTTCCAGGAGAAAATTCTAAGTGGAACACTCGTCACATGACGCATCCCGTGCATCGCGGACGATCTCGGCAAACTTTGTGCTGCCATGACGTCACGACGGTGCCGCGAAGCTTTTAGAGCTTGCTCTATCACACAGACGCGATGGGAGCTTGTCATCTTTTTGGTGATCAAGGTAAAACCTTTTACCAACAAAAAAAACAATACATAGTTTACTTGAGAAATCATGGAGAAATAGCTTGGAAATTAGGCTTCCGATGTACATAGCAGTATGGTACCATGCAAAGTACAGCTGAGTACGTCACTTTATGCTCTCTTTATGCAGCACAACTTTTTGTTCGTTTGTTCATCCCATTTACACATATCATTCATTGTCCTTCATCATGTTCTGGGGAAACGGGTCCAATAAAGATGAAAAGGGAGAGAAGAAGGCATCTACCAACGGGGATGAGCTTCCTGTAGCTAAAAAGCTGCCCCGGAAGTTGCAAAACATTATTGACCGCGATGATAAAGAGGAGAACTTTTACGGAGAGCTTGTTTCTGGCTAGTATGTCCTCCTACCTACATTTCAAAAGACTAACCGTGAGTGCTGCCGAGTCTACGAACTCTAATATCCGCTATGCAGCCTACGCCACCCGTATCCGCACGGCTGTCTTGTCTGCTCATCGGTATGTAGCCTATACGTCTGATATTGGAGAGTCGTTCCGCCCAGTAGCGCATCCAAAGCTCGTTCGGACTGCCTATGGCATATCCTGGGCCTATATTCTAGGTGATGTTGGTTACGAGGGCTACAAAGCGTATTTACAAAACCAGCGAGCATTGCATCCAGAGCTCATAGAGACAGAAAAAACAGATTCTGCATCAAAGAAAAGTGATAGCCGGATCCTTGGAAGTGCTATAAAACCAACAGTTGCGCCATTGGAAGACTACAGGACCGTTATGGCGCAGCGTGCTGTTTTTCAAAGCATTGCGAGCATGGGACTTCCTGCTTTAACGATTCACAGTGTCGTTCGGTACTCTGGACGAATTTTGAAAAACATTAAAAGTGCACGGGTGCGAACCTGGGGTCCCATTGGACTAGGCCTTTCCGTTGTACCGCTTTTGCCAACGCTCTTTGACAAGCCGGTGGAAAATGCCGTGGAGTTTGCCTTCCATGCAGCCTTTTCTCATTTTGGCGGCGCGAACGCTATTGGCGATGCGCCAGCCATTGGAAGAGAGAAGCTTTTAAACAAGAAACCAAAGGAGTTGTAGGGTAGCATTTTTAATTCAATAGAAACTTGAACACTTGAAGACCCAGGTGTCTATTCGCTTATTGTCACTTGTACACGAAATTAACGGGTAGCTGCATTCCCTACGCGAAGTACGACATTCCTACTCATAATAAAAAACCAATATCATAACGTTCTATTTTATCATTGGTTGTAAATGATCCACCAAAAAAAAGCATAAATTTAAACCAGAATCCGACCTAAATGTCATCCATCACCTTCAAGTGGTTTTGCCCAAGGAACAGGGCCACAATGGCTACATTCGATGGCATGCAAACAAAAACATAAATGATAGACCCATTGGCACGGAGAACGTCTTTCTTTTTAGTTGCAAAGAGCTGTGCTAGTATCCCCCATGACCAAATGCCCTGCTCACCATGCTCCAAGTAGCCACCACCACACAACGTACTCCATCGACAACGCATTACTTCTTTTGTCACGACCATTTCAACCCACAATTCCACTAGCTCAATCAAATGCCATGAGCCTCAAAAATATCAATGGCTCTGACATCTGACTTGGCCACTTTAGAGTCGGCATATAGATTGGCCCCACTCCTTAGTAGTCATGTCAGTAAATGGTTGAGCTTCAATGGCGTCCGCCAATCGCGCCCAAACTGGATCCTTCATTAGGGAATAGTTTGGTGCTGAAGGAATGTGCTCAAAAAGCCGCGCTAGTGGTAAGCTGCCTTCTTCTATTGGAAAAGGGTCGAATGACCAGTCAACGTCGATCTGGGGAGCAATAGGGACATTCCCCGCGTCGACGATGAACTGGTCGTCCCCCATTGACGGTAACGCTACTGAGTCGTCAACCGTGCCAAGTGGTCTCTCATTTATGTTTGTGAAAATGCTGTCGATGTAGCCATAGTGGCCTTCTTCCGTTGGTGGTAAAGGCACCTCTCTTTCAGCCACTGGTGGGTGGTCTGATTATTAGAATCATCAGAACAGGGTTATGACATACCTAACTCTGGAAATGCCTTTACGGGGAATTCCGGGCTTTGATGGCATGCAAGCACCAATATTCCGGGATGAGCAATACTCGCACAGGTCAGGCTATGACGTAGAATCCAGACGCATTTTTTGTGCCTAAGTCGACATGGAACTAATAGTTACAAACTGACTTCGCTGGCCCATTTCATACCACATGGGTTGAAATTCATGCGGCCCCTCCTTAGTTGGGATGGATTCGAAGGCATTTCGATTTTGCTTAAATGATGGGTCTCTCATGGGAAGATGATATTTCTTATAACTATTTCTATCCATACGTTTTGAACAAATGTAAAATTTTTGTCTACATAATTAAAATAAAAGCATCATGGAAACTCGACGCCGAAGTACAGAGAGAATGGATGCTGTGCAACCATGATCAAAAAAAAAATTTCTTTTTTTTGGATGCAAATTTGAGCCGTCTGCTCCAAGAAGGGCTCTGTACAGCCTCTTTCTATCCTTTATCATTGCATAATGGTAATATGACGTCTATTTGGACGTCGGTGCTGCCAAGCAAGGATGTGTCAGTGTTTGGTAGGAGAGGTGCATCTTCAAACGAGGGGGCCTAGAGGTGGCATACTACCATGAACGGCTAATATAAAGTTTGAAGTTCAAAAGTTTGTGCAACTAGTATGTTTTGGACCCCAATGAAAGAGCATGGATTCAGTTCGGCGAATGGAACAATCTCGTATTAAATTGTTATGTCATTTGTGTTAAGAAATACCCAAGTTTTCTTGTATTTTTCAATAGATTATGATTTCTTGGTTCTGTTTAAAGTCTAACACCAATGATAGTAAACCTTATTAGGAAATGCTTCCTAGGTGCATCCAGCTGCATAGTTTTGTGATAATCATCAATGAAAATCTACCCATCATGTGATATGTCTTCGTAGAGCTATTTTGAAGATAGATGATTATTTATGTATTGCTTCATTGGTAATGGCAGTTTGAAGCTAATCCGTGTTTATAGCAATTAAAATGGCCAAAGCCAAGGGGCTTGTTCTCCAATGTTAAACCAAGGTCGCGCTCTCTTCTTCAATAGCATCTGTGTGTTGCTCAACATATCTTTAGGATATGCAAACCCCTTATTTGAAGACAAACCTCGCCTACCGAGCACCGACACACCCCTGCTTGTCCCTAGGGCAAAACCACTTGAAGATGATGAACAATTCTTAGAAGGGATTCTGGTTTGTATTTATGCTCTTTGCATGGGTGGATAATTTACAATCAATGAAAAAAATAAAACGATCAAGGTAGGAATTTATTGCGGAAATGAATGTCGTATCTCGCGTAAAAAATAAAGCTCCGGGTGGAGGCTACCATCCTACACTCAATACATACCTACCTAGGTAGATCTTAGAAGATATGCTAGTTGTCTTTGTCTGAGCATTAGAGACCACCCCTGACCCTCCACAAAAAAGACCTGGAGGTGTATGCATTCCTCCAGCGTGCGGCTGCGGACGCACCCAATCTTCGGTTTGGCCACTGCACAAAGAAATTCCCCCATGCCAAGCATTACCGGACCCAGGAGGAGTTCTTTGGCGATGGGGCCATTGAGCTGGTCGTGGTGGCGACACAGGAGCATGCATCCTTTGCCAAGGCGGCACTGCTGGCGGGGAAGCATGTGATGGTGGAAAAGCCCTTTGTGATTGGTGACAAGACGACGCCATCGTCTGTCGTGGCTGATGAGCTGATTGCCTTGGCCAAGGAGAAGAAGAAGATTCTCACCGTATTCCAGAGTATGCTCTGAAAGAAGAGAGTGGGAGAGAGAAAGCTAATGGTAGACCGTCGCTTGGATAGTGATTTCCGAACAATGCAGAAACTGATCAAGGCGGATGCTTTTGGTGACTTGAAGGAGGTGGACATTCACTTTGACTTCCCGGACCCGTCGTGGATTGATTCGTGGACGGAGACGGAGTACGTCCATGGAAAGGGAATGGTGTTCGACCTCGGCACGCACACAATTGACCAGGCCATTTACCTCTTTGGCAAGCCTTCTTTTGTGACGGCCTTTTTCCGCAACAACCGCGAGAGTGCCCGCAACCTCAAGAGCGACATCCACGACACCTACACCATTATCCTCGAGTATGCCGACCGCAATCTCTTGGTGACGATCAAGACGGCCGTCGTGAGTGTGATGAAGGACCAGCTCCGCTTCTCCGTCCGTGGCAGCAACGGCACGTTCATCAAGTATGGTGTTTGCCCACAGGAAGAGCGGGCCATTAGCAAGCCGAGCCAGGCGGCTGTTGATGAGGACGGCATTGAAGACGAGAGTATCTGGGGCACGCTGACAACACGCCAAAAGTTTGACGATGCACAGACGCTGCAGGGCGGTTTGTATGTGGGCAAGTACAAGAGCCTTCCGGGCGACTACCGCCTGTACTATGCCAACTTGGTGGAGGCCATCCGCAGCGACGATCCTCCCAAGCATGTACTTGTGGACCCGAATGAGTCTCGAGCTGGTCTTCGTGTGATTGAGCTGGCACGAAAGTCGCACGAGACGCATGCGTCTGTGCCATGGTCGGAGAGAGATTAGATTTTACATACATCTTATAAACCAATTGTATAGACTATTTCCCCTAACGATTCCGTTTTGCAGCCGATTTGGCAGCCACTGCCCCTGCTACGGCAGAGGCACCCGTAACAACGCCATTTACAAGGGCAGCACCAGCTCCGCCAGCACCAGCGCTCTGAAGGACGGCAAAGGCGCTTCCCGCAGCGGCATTTCCCATGGCAGACTGCGCAGCAGCAGCGGCGGATCCTTTGGGTAGTAGGGCGTCCATGGGGAATTCTTTATTCTTCTTTGTACCAACCTGCAACCACGCCACCAGCCCCAAAGCCAGCAACGGCAAGGACAGGCGCTACAACGATGGATGGAATGAAAACTACGATGCCAAACAGACAAGCGGCAATGATTTTGCCCGTTTTGCTCTCTTGCTTTTTCTCTTCAGAAACTTGCACGTCCTCAACTTCGTCTTCAATAGTCTGCATGGTTATGGAGAAGAAAAACAATGCATCACAACAAAAGCTCAGGCAGATAATGGCCTTTTCGTTTGCAGCGGGGTAATAATAACAAAAAAAATGACCGCTATTTTGAGTCAAGAAAAAGGACATGTATATTTTTGCTTGCCATTTATACAGCGGTTGTGTTGGATGGGTATGTGGCCACACAAAATGCAACCGCTGATGCTACGGATCCAGCCCCGAAAGCGGAAACGGTAGCACCCAATGCTCCGGCCGATTGAAAGACCGAAAACATACTCCCAGCTGCGGCGCTTCCCAGGTAAGACTGCCAAGCAGCCGCGAAAGAGCCTATCATGTCAGTTTTGTACGGGTTCTTTATAAAGCCCTCACCTGCTGCCACGCCCGTCGTTGTGAATCCAGCCATACCTAGTGCTGATACATATGCCAAGGGCCCAAGAACAATGGCACCACTGGCTGCCAACGCCGCCATACAGACGGCTTGCTGTGGTGTTTCAATGCCTTCAAACATTGTCATGATGTGTGTAGATCTAAGATTGTCCTTTTATAGTTAAATATCTCAAAGAAAAGAAATCAAACAAAGAATGCGAAAGCAACTCTTTACTAACAAAGTCGTGTGACGAAAAGTGATTGGTTCTTTTTTACAGCATATTCAGTTGATGGATTGTATTACCTAGTGTGAGTAGTCCCGCCGTCTGTCGGACCTATGTAGCGGACCTAGATACCAATAAATTATTCCAACACACCACCCCGTTCGATATAATCAACAACTTTCATGTCCAACGCCTTTGTAGATGGGCCTGATATGACGGACATATCAAATGGAGCCTTTATCAAAAGGCCCTGAAGAGTTTTCACGCGTGAAAGCTCAACATATAGCAAGCCAGCTGCAAACTCATTCTTTGATATGTCGACAACCACCTTGTCTACAGTCATACCCTAGGACTTGTGGACAGTTATGGCACAAGAAAGGAGTAAAGGAAATTGAGTTTGTGAGCTTGCATGCCGCCCCAACATGTACTTCGCTTCTACTGGGAGAGTTGGGACTACAACCTTGCCGTTATGGATTAAGGGCGGCCCTATATATCGATCGAAGGCGACCATTATTACTTCCGGCATTCTGTTCCAAACGTCGTTAGTTCCCTCCCAAGATATATCGACCACCGTTCCAAGAGCACCATTCACCAACCCAGCCCCCGCCCAAAGATTCCGAGTCAGCATAACTCTAGCACCTATACATATATAGAGAGTACTGCTCGGATTTCCAGCTAACCCGTCTGACGCATCTTTGTTTTCAGACGATGCAGGAATATGGATGGCGTTTATTGGAATAACTGCAGTCGACAGTTTTTCCATACGCGACAGATTGTGATCGTGGACTTCTGCCCTCGTATGGAAAATATGGAGAGCGTCTATGAAAGTGTCGACTTCACGTGTAGGAAGCTCAGAGGCACACCTTGTTGCTAAAAGATGGAATGATGAAGGAGACCCGAGTCTTGATTGACCTCTGCTTGCCCGGGAACGTTTATTGATCCTACAATCTCTACAATAAGTGCAATGAAGTCTTTTTGTAGGATGGTTGAATTCTTTGTCGTCCCGAAAGCGCTTACATCGAGGGCACAGTTGCATTACGAAAAGAATTATGCAGAATTTAAGGTATGAGACTCACCAAACACATATATGTATTGTCATAACAACCCCTACTCATCACCCATTGTTGTGCGTGGGACCGCTTGCTCTTTCACTGAACTGACCTGTGGGACATAGCTAATAGACAGGAATGAATATGAGTGGTAATCCATCTAACAGGAAAGAGGAGGGAGCACGAGAGAGGCTCTGTCCATAAGACAGCTCAGGGAATGAGCAAACGGAATGGGGCAAACGGGACCACACACAACAAATAGCCCCTCTCGTGCCTCCCTCCTCTTTCTGTTTCGGATAGATAAATACACATTCTACATCTCATAACCTTTGTATGATACGTATAGATAGTGAATTCTTTCACAGAATAAGAGCAGAAAAAGGGGGCCTACGCACCTGGTGGTCTGCGTCCGACTCTAGAATACCAACTGCAATCACACGGACTGTAAACTCAATAATGTAAAACTAGCAAAGGCCTCCATGAGATGCATTAGTGACAAATCACAAAGATTTATCACATCTTACATGAGGAAAAAAGAGCTGACTATGAATGTTTATAAAACGGAGGTGTAATAATATCCATGAAAGATGTATGTAGTAATTAGGTACTGAAAGAGGACACGGGCGGTGGCCTAAAAGACACAAAACAAAACAAAACAAGCCACCAAAACCAGTGCCTCTGTGAGGGGAGAAGCAAGTGCTAAAAGAGTGGACGGGAAGCACGCTCAACAGGCCAAGGAAGGACAAGAAACCGGCAAGGAGTTAAAGAGCCAAAACACAAAAACACCAAGAAGTCAAGTCAGCCATAGGTTGCCCGCGTGGGTTGGCGGGTCTGGGTGCTACCAAGATGCACCGTGTCTGATGTGTAATAATATGATGCATATCAGAGCTCTTATTCTGAGTAGCATGAATATTATATCGTATTAGAGCTAGACGCCAAGCACTGCGCTCACCCTTATTTACATCAAATACATTGTGTGAGTGCTAAATGTATATATTAAACATCTTTTCGCTTTCCTCCTTTTTATATAATCTATAGTCCATTTATTGGCATCTTTTTCTTGGCGAGAATGCGTTCCATCGTTGCTTTTATCACATCCTGCGCTGCTGCAGTAATGGCCAAGGGCCCTTCTATTATACCTCCCTACACTTTGATGGGCTGCTATGAAAGTAATAGACCTAACTGTAATGATGTTATGGCGGGCAGTAGCATCAATTTCTGCCCTGATGTGACTGCCACGCATTGTCTAAATGAATGTGCTAGAAACTACGATGTTGTGGGACGCCGAGCCAACTATGCCGGCATCGTTAATGGCACCACCTGCCTTTGCTCTTATGAAGTTGGTAATATCAGTCAGCCTATGAAAAATTCATATTGCAATATTGCATGCTCCGGTAGCTCCAGGGAGACCTGTGGTGGATCGGGATATGTAGCTGTAAGTACCATTACAACCATTTTTCCCCTTCATACTGATAAAACTAGCTCTACAAGATTCCCCCCAATATCGTAGGCTCCCTGGACCTTCATTCAGATGCCAATGCCTTTGGCAGCTCGATAAATGTGATTCTCGGCTTCATCGCCTTTTCGTTATTTATTTTAGTGTGATATAAACATATATCTTCATTGAAAATATTATTTCTATTATGACACATGTAGGAGAGCACAAATATCTACCTGTACATTAAAACTGTTTATCATGAATGGGTCTTTTATTTTCTAGGCGTACATACCTTTACTATCGTCACCAAATACATATCTTGTATCACTGGACTCAAAGAAAGCTGTGGTGAAATTGCTTATTAACCACACATTAGGCTAGAGCGAAGGATGCCTGGCGGTGGAATGGCTACTGAATCAGAGCGCTTCACACGATTACTACGCCGAAGACTGCATTTATAGGGTGTTTGTGAGCCATTCTTGCCGTCCACAGTACATCTGATAAAAAACTCTCTAATTGAGCCTGGGGCAGGGACTTTGCATCTTACTTGGCTACAGGCATTGGAACGGGCCATGGTGGACATGAGAGAGGGCATTGTAAATAGCAGTGATGGTGATATTTGATGCGTTCTTTTTTGCACATTTTGATTGTATGTAGAAGGTTTGGTGGTTGGAAAGCAGGATTCTCTTATATACATGATGGTGAACAACTGGCGTTACATATGGGCAGTGTTCAACCTTGTAGATATCGTCTTATTCAGAAAACACATTGATCCATTGATTCTGTCCACATTGCCACATATGACGTGTCGAAAATTTACATTTCAATACAGCAATCTACACTTGGATAGGAATGGAGAGATAGTAAACGAGATATGTACGATGAATGAAAATGAAAGATGAATTTTCTCTTGTTCAATTTAGTTCATCCGTCGTGCGCATATTGCTTTCGACTATGATTCTGCCGCCGCTGACCGCCCATTATTTGGTGGGGTATTGTATGTACATAGTATCAAGCAAGGCAGCTTCATTAGGGACTGCAAAGATGTCTGAACAAAAGGCCGAGTATGCATTGTGTTGAAATGGTAAGAAATGCTAATAGTGCCACAGAGTGAAGAAGAACCCGAGGGGTATCCCAGAAGCACCTTTTGTTGATCGTGTAGAGGACTATGTGAAAAGTCGTGAAGATGTCGAGCCAACACTGCGTAAATTCCAGGAGATGCTATCGTACGTGGCTATTATAAAAAAAAAGAGAACTACTCTAATACAAGGAAATACCAATTTATGGAGGAAAACAGAAAACGAGTGGGTTCTTTAGAGGAGAAAATCAAAGATATCCAAAAGACACTCGACACAGTGCGACTCTTGCAGTCGCAAAAGAAGGGCTACAAGCCTTCACAAGACGAAGAAGGCAGCGACTTGGAAGAGCTAGACGATCTCGATCTCGATGACGAGACCGAGGCCGAGCCCCTGGAGACGGTGTTTGAGCTCAACGAAACACTCTACGCAAAAGCCAAGATCCCCCCAACGGACGAGGTGCATCTGTGGCTGGGTGTATGTAAAGTGCAAATAGAGGACCAAGGACAGTGCTAATTGCTAGGCAAATATAATGCTTACCTATTCCGTCGATGAAGCCGAGGAATTCCTCTCCAATAAGCTCGCCATGGCAACGACGAGTCGTGATAACTGCATCGAGGACCTGGAGTATTTACGAGAACAAATCACTGTATGTTTTATAATTTTTACGTTATTTCCCCGATGGAGAAAGACTGACAGCAAGACAATGGAGGTGGCTATTGCCCGTGTATACAACTGGGACGTTGTACAGAAACGGAAGGAAGCTGCTGCTGCTGCGGCCTCTGCATCTGCAAAGGCTCCAGCGAAATAAAAAATACGTAAGCAATTCGGAGAAGGAGCTATCTAGTAACCAGCTGCACTCGTCTTGCACTCAATAGTAGAACTGAATGCACCATGCTTCATTATACAGGCTCCACTTCATATGGGGAGCTCCACACTACCTCAAAACGTGCTGTTGCGTAAAAGTAAAAGTGGATATGTGTGCCCAAAAAGGGCTAGCGCTTCTTGGGTCAGCTAAAGCCACTTTTCTCCTTTCTCTTTTCTCCTCCTCTTCCTCGGCGAGTTTTGACAACACTGCAAAATGGCGACGTCTGAAGAAGCATTCACAGACCCCAAGTACGACAAGTACGACTACCCAATTGTTTCCCAAACAGAAAATCCCACGTTTTCAGGCCATCTCGACGAGGACTCGAAGAATGCTGTGCTGGAGCTGCGAAAGCGGCTGGTTGCTTTACAGTACACCGACCGTCTGGACACGCTGACGTTGCTGCGGTTCTTGCGTGCGCGCAAATTCAATGTTGAAAACACCCTCCAAATGTGCGCCCCAAAAGCAGCCCCAAAAGTGTCTAATCGATAGGTTCGTTGACTGCGAAGCCTGGCGCCAAAAAATCAATCTCGATGCGGTATTGCCCACGTGGGACTTCCCCGAGCGAGCCGATGTGGCCGAGTTCTATCCCCAGTTCTACCACAAGACGGACAAGGTGCGTTGTGTAAGCCGTAGAGATGCTGTTCTAATAGGGTAGGATGGACGGCCTGTCTACATTGAGGTCTACACAAAGGTGAATCCTTCCATGATCAACAAATACTCGTCGACCGAGCGAGTCCTGAAGAATCTTGCTATCGAGTACGAGCGTCTCGCAGATCCCCGTCTACCGGCATGCTCCCGGAAGGAAAACAAGCTGATTGAGACCTGCTGCACGATTATGGATCTGAAGGGCGTTGGCGTGACGAGCATTTTCAACGTCCTATCGCTGATCCAAGAGGCGGCCGCTGTGTCGCAAAACTACTACCCAGAGCGTCTTGGCTACTTGTACATTCTCAATGCCCCATGGGGCTTCTCGACTGTTTTGAGTGCCGTCAAGAAGTTCATGGACCCTGTTACTGCCGCAAAAATCCACACCCCAACAAAAGAGCAGCTTCTACAGCAGATTCCTGCCGAAAACTTGCCCGTGGAGTTTGGAGGTACATGTATTTGCAGTGAAGGCTGCGTGAAATCAAATGCTGGCCCCTGGAAAGAGCCAGAGTATGCTCGTCCAGCAGCGTGGGAGAAAGCCGCGAGTGCCTCGACAAGGGAGGTTATTGCTACGGATGTGCCGCTTGAGCCCGTCGCGGCTCAGCCGGAGGAGGTGGCTGCTGGAGAAGGTGCTATTGCACATGCCCAGTAGAAAAGAGCTATTATAATGTAGGCATTTGGTTATTTGATGTGTATTTCATTATGGTATCACTGCATAGAAAAGAAAAATGAACAAAAAAGAACAAAGAGAGAGGGCTACCGCTTGGACGCGGCATAGGCGCTCGCTACACGTGCCCGTTCCATGCGGGCTGCTGTTGCTGGCATTGTCCGTTTCAGCTCGTCGAGGGCCGTGACTGCCTCTGCAAATGTTGCGGCCGACGCCTCCACATTGGGTACATCCAGTGATACATCGAGACTCGGCGCTGTTGCTGTGCTAGCAAGGGCTGCTTCATCAGCAGCCAATGCGGCAGCCAGCGCCTTTTCGCGTGCTTCGACGGCTGCCTGTGGTACTTTACGCTTGAGGAGGGCAATGTTACGTAGCAGGTCTTCCTCTTCGCGTGCCAGTTCCTCGACGCGGAGCCGTTTTCGCGTGTCAAAAGGCTCCTCTTGCTCAACAGGGCCCTCCTGTGGCTTGGCATGGAGGAGGTTGGCATCGAGAGCAAATCCATTCATGGACATGTTCTCCATGGCCATGCCAAACGTACGGTCGATATATTCATCCACCAGTTTCTTTACGCTTATATGCAACGTATCTGCTGCATGGCCGCGCTTTTTGCCGTTTTTTGGCTGCGCCTCTTGCGCAATGGGAGGGAACGCCGCCGACACGCTCTCTGCAGCGGCCTTCCTCACATTATTGAGCAAGAATGTCAGGTCTTCGGGCGACTGAAGCTCAATCTTGCGATGTTGATCCATAAGTCCCCAGACGCGCACAAACCCCGTATCTCAACATGTACCCGGTACCACGTGTGGAGAGATTAGATAAGGCTTCAGATGATATCATAGGCGCATCAAAGCGTGACTACCTACCTAGGTAGGTATGTGAGAACATGAAAGTGCTTTGGAAGATGATTTCTGTTGCAGTAAAAGTAGGGAAAAAAAATAAAATCCATAACAAACGCCTAAATGCTCCATTGTCCTGTGTACATTGGGCACATCATTGTAGAAAAAATCTCAAGGTTTAAATCATGTCGGATTCATCCACGTGCACCTCAATGACCTCATCCCGTTGCTCCTCGAGTGGAATGTATTCAGCATCCACGTACGGAGGAATAAAGTTTTCTGCCCGTCAGAACGGCCGAGAAGAGAATGAAAATAAAAGAAAGCAAGGCATACCTGGGTTCCATACATAGCCTTGGCTTGATGTAATATAGCCAATCTAGACTGTTAGGCAAATGCCTTGATCAAGAATAAACATACAAATCGTAGTTCGCCATCGGGTGGAGATACATCAATAAAATGCATCTCTTCTGATCGAAAAGGTATGCCAAGTCGGCTGTCCCCGTCTTTCCACTCGACGCTAACATGTCCCGACATTTTCGGGCGTCGGCGCATCGGCGAGGACTTCCGGGATGTTCGCCGACGCAGTCGTTTCAGCTGCTCCAGCGCCGATTCTCCCTGACGCTGCCGGTTCTTCATATTGCCCTCCATCCGCTGGACGGCTACCTTTCGGCGAGCCGCCATCAGTGAATCGTCGTCTATGACATGGGCCGTCTCTGCATCGAGTTTCTTCACCGTCGACGGCGTTGCCGTCATGTCAATGTCAGACGATTCCGAGTCGGATTCAAACGACACTTTCTTGTCGGATGACATTGCCTTCACAGCCTCTCGAGGAGATGTATCATTCATATTAGTCTTCTACTTTCCTAGCATGAACAAGCAAAAAAATAGCAAAGAATGATTCGTGTTGTTCAAATAAAAGGAGCGTTCAACTGAAGATAAAAAAGGGCTCAAGGATATATTAGTCAAATAGTGAGAGGCGATTTGAGTCAGACGATGGCTCCTACATACGTCAATGTCATATGACTTGTGGTGAATCGGTGATTACAACTTTCTTTTCACGTTTTGCTAGAAATTTAAAGTCATGAAAGGTTGAGAAAAGAAAGTGAGATTGAGAAGGAATAAAAGCCCAACCCAGCCAGCCCAATGTCCCCCAAAAGAAGTTGAAACAAAAGCAAGGCTGGACAGCGGTTGTACCTACACTTGCCACCCCCGAAAAAAATACAAGCACAAACAAACCCAAACAACTCTTTATTTGTCTGTAATCTATGGATGCCGTCTATCAATGCCATTTCACAATGGAAACGCGCAATCACGTTTATTCTATCGGCCATTATTAATGTATGATACCTTACGAGGAGTGAGATCATCATGTGAATGGTGGCGCCTGCGTATCCGTTGAAAAGTGGATCCGTTTCAGCCTTTGACAGACAGCAGTCTGTGACTCTGTGGTACATAAAATACTACCTTTTCATGTGGTCTAGGCACTATCGTCCTCTTGCCAGTCTGTCAAGACGCGGCGGAGTTCGAAAACGACCTCTACCGCAATGAGCACTATAATGATCCATTCCAATCGTGTCCCATGTCGCTCACTTGAAATTTCCCGCAAAACGGTAACAATTTCCTGTGCATAATCCATCTTTTGATTTAGCGTTTTGATCCGCACGCCGACGTCAAGAGCACGGCCAATTTGTTCATAATATCCCTCGAGACCATGCTCTGCGCGCGAGTCCCAAAAGATGTCAGGAAGACTATCGGTGAGCTCGCGGTAGTGATTCAATTGTGCTCGCAAACTCAACAATTCGCCCGTCTTTTCCACAATAAACTTTTGTGGCACATGTGGTGACAGCGAAAGCTGGTACCGATTCGTTCTGCCCTCGAGCGCACCCTTCCCAGCTAGAATATCAGGGATCCTTCTTGTCGACTCGAAGTATTCCGTAAACGACTGTTCCAAGACGGCCAGCTTTGTGCTCCGTGCAAGTCCTGACGAAAAAGCAATCTGTGCCCGTGTCGTGGCGAGTCGATGGCCTTGCTCCTCCATCTTTGTCCCGAGCACCACGATATCGCCCCGCATGGCACTAGCATTCCGTGTGGGGTCTCGTACAAAGTCAAGGGTCTCAGTCTCGCGTAGGCCGATATACGGCTCGTTGGCGGCTGTTACGAGGTGCTGCGTCGCCAATTGATCGACCTGGTCCTCTGCCAGACCCCAGCCCACAAGCGTGCCCGATTCAAAGACAAATAAATCCTTCATGACATTGGATTGGATGGCACGTGCATGGACAACTTCATGTGTTTCGAATCCATTTTGGTCGGGGTCAATGATATAGCCCTGGCTACGTAAAATCGACATGACACGGTCCATGTCAAACGATTCTGCGAGACAGACAGCGCTCATTACTAGGGGAGAAGGCGGTCGGTCCTTTTTTTCACCACCTTCACGCTCTGCGATGGCAGCAACTCGACGAAGGGAGTTTTTGGCACCGGCCGCCCTAGGTTTTCTCGGGGGCGTGGCCGCCTCTGTGGAATAGAACACCAACGGCCGGAGTGCCCCCATGACACGGGTACGTGCCCATCGAGTGGGAGAAAACATTTTTCCCTCTCGTTTTTTACGTCTTGGATGAAGTAATGTAAGGTAATCAATCACATGAAAATTAAATTAAAAAAAAAAAGTTTATTGATAAAGAAATTTATACCTTTGCTGCGAAATGAACAACACCAAAGCCGCCCACACACCCACACACCAATCGTATGCTCCCATACACATCTCAGATAGGTACTAGATTTCTGTCATGAGCGCATCTCGTCGATTTCATGGTAAAAGACGTTGCTCTTGCTAGCATATCCGTGTCGCTGAAAATTCGGCCTCGGAAATGATAAGACACAAACAAGTACCAGCCTCGGTATCTTACAAACGAAGGCCATAGAGTGGGGCTGTGTGGGGCCGAATGCTACGGCTAGCTCCAACTTCCAAGCTTTGACAATGGAACGGTACCTACGTCATTCGGATATCACTAATGATCAGGCGTTGATTACGATACTCCCGAACCTCCGATATATAATCGCCTCTGTCGCCGCGGTATGTCTTCCTTCACTATTGCAGCTATGTCGATGAGAGATGCTGACTACTATCCCTTTGCCTATGCAGGCAAACATCCTATCATGGAACGCACAGAGCGCTTTTACAGGACGTTCCACGCCGAATTGGAGGACATCACGGAAATGATTACGCGACTGCCGACCATCTCCAAGATTGCCGGCGAACAGAAATCCGCCGTGGACAGCGTGCGCATCCGCATCTCCATACTTACTACAAAGGTCTCCGACGCGTCGGATTACGTGCCGGTGTACGACTTGAAGAAATACGACGAGGTAGGTCATATGCGTCTTCCCTACCAAGTGCTATGACCGCTAACAGACAGGCCCTCAAAGCCCTCAAGGCCCACCTACAGAAGGAACTGGCCAGCATCGACCCACCAAAGCCACGGTTTCAGTTCAAAAAGACACAATCCAAAGAGGAAGGAGCTGTCGATGCACGGCACCTGCGCGGCCCACTCCCGTCCCTTCCTATACGGTCTGCTAAGAGCACCCTAGACGGTACAAATGGTACTCAGAGTACCGGGACGGTGTACAACACGGCCATTACCTCTGGCGTTGGCATTCGGCGGCCGAGCTTTTCTGGATCACGTGACATTGACTTGACGGGGCACAAAAAGGTGCACATTCAGCTCCCCGAGACGGCCACAAAGATAGCGTCATCTGGGCAGATAACGAGCCTCGAAAGGTGCACTGTTGATTTGTCTTTGGCCACAGAAAAGAAGGCGTTGAAGAGTCTGATGGTGCGCAGTTTGAGGGACTGTGTGGTGCTGACAGGCGCTGTAGACGGCCCAGTGCATATTACTGGCCTGCGTGACTGCGTTGTTGCAACAAGGGCACGCCAGGTGCGCATTCATGAGTGTGTTAACGTTCAATTCTATCTCTACTGCACAAGTCGGCCCATCATTGAAGACTGCTATAGCGTTGCGTTTGCGCCTCTTCCCTTCTTCGATGGCTCAATGCAAGAGAAGGCAGACAACCAATGGGACCAGGTGGATGATTTTAAATGGCTCAAGGCAGAAGCTTCGCCGAACTGGACTGTTTTGGACACGGAAAAGCAACTCACTGCATCTGACTGGGCTGCTGTGCGTTCAGGAGACGCTCATGGTGCTCTGTCTGCGCTTGGCATCTACTGAGGACGGCCAGAAGACGCCTAGTCGGTGGCCATTGGTTCTGTATCTGCAAATTGCTCGCCCATTGATTTTATTTTCTTCAGCATCTCTTGCTGTGCTTCGATCCTCTTCTGCAGTCGCTCAATCTCTACCTCCTGGTCCTCTACCGTGCGTTCCATGTCTGGAAGCAGCTTGAGCTGGTCCGAGGCCCCCTTCAGCTTGTATTTGAGGCCGGTCGTCGCCTTGGACACGTCCGAGAGCGTGATGGGATCGCCAATGGCGTTGGGGCCGCCAATTCTCGTAAAGCTTGTACCGTCGCCTGAGAGCCCATCTGTTTGAAGCTGAATGCGTGCTACAATAGAGGCAAGCTCGGGCACGACATCGAAAAGGGCGGGCGAGAAGGTCTTGGGAAGCTCGTGTGGATGCGCCATGGTGACGGACTCGGAGCGCAGTGGTTACGTAAAAATAAGATTGATTATATCATATACATGACTAAGCAAATGACAAAGATCCAAGCACAAAGCCCCTCCAGGACGAATCAGAATACCCCACCAAAAGGTCCCACCGTGGTCCATGACGGCATTTCATTCGACAGCGGGACTAGTGCCAGCGAGGACGGACTAGTAGTGATAAACCGATAGCATAAAAAAATAAAAGTGTGAAATAAATCTTGTGTACAAGGGAATCTTCATTTCAGAAGCATTCAACAATGGATAAAGTTGACCAGAAGGCCTGTTTAAGTACGGTTTGAGCTGAGAAAGAAATACAAAAGAGCCTGAATGTTAATGCAAAAAAATAGTCGTTATTGATGGATGGGGTATTCCCTCCGAGACGTCTCCCAAAGACGGCGATGCCATTACCAACGCAGACACGCCAGTGATGGAGGCCCTGTCTAAGAGCAAGACGGGCCATGTGCCTCTGGAGGCGTCCTCGCTGGCCGTGGGGTTGCCCGAAGGCCTCATGGGCAACTCGGAAGTGGGCCATTTGAACATTGGTGCTGGTCGTGTTGTCTGGCAGGATGTTGTCCGCATTGACCAGACGATCAAGAAAGGTGAGTTGGCATCCAACAGTGTCGTCAAGGCCACGTTGGAGGCTGCCAAGAACGGAAACGGACGCCTGCACCTCTGTGGCCTCGTTTCCCACGGTGGCGTTCACTCGAAGCAGGAGCATTTGTATGCTCTCCTAAAGGCTGCCAAGGCCGCAGGCGTGCCCAAGGTGTTTATTCACTTCTTTGGCGACGGCCGTGACACGGAGCCCAAGTCTGGTGCTGGGTATCTCGAGGAGCTGCTGAACAAGACCAAGGAAATTGGCTGTGGTGAGCTTGCCACCATTGTCGGTCGCTACTACGCCATGGACCGTGATAAACGGTGGGATCGGAATGCGATTGCCCTCAAGGGTATGATCTCTGGAGAGGGTGAAAAGAGTGACGACCCCTTGGCCACTGTCAAGGAGCGTTACGTAGCCAAAGAGCCACAGACGGATGAGTTTTTGAAACCCATCATTGTGGGTGGCGATGAGCGCCGCATCAAGGACAATGACACTGTCTTTTTCTTCAACTACCGCTCAGACCGTGTGCGCCAAATCACGCAGCTCCTTGGCGACACAAACGAAGATCGCGATGTCTTGACAGAAGACGTGGCGTATCCCCAGGACATTAAGCTCGTGACAATGACGCAGTACAAGGCAGACTATCCCTTTAACGTGGCCTTCACACCACAGCGCATGGGCAACGTCTTGGCCGAGTGGCTCGGGGTGCAGCAAGTGCCACAGGTGCACATTGCCGAGACGGAAAAGTATGCCCACGTTACCTTTTTTTTCAATGGCGGCGTGGAAAAGGCCTTTGCGTTGGAAACCCGCGACCAAAACCAGGACTTGGTGCCGTCCAACAAGACGGTACCCACATACGACAAGGCCCCCGAGATGTCTGCAGACGGCGTGGCCAACCAGGTTGTCAAGCGTCTCGGCGAGCAGGCGTTCCCCTTTGTGATGAACAACTTCGCCCCGCCCGACATGGTGGGCCACACGGGCGTGTACGAGGCGGCCCTGGTGGGTGTAGAGGCCACCGACAAGGCCATTGGCAAAATTTACGAGGCGTGCAAGGCCCAGGGCTACATCCTCTTTATTACAGCGGACCACGGCAATGCCGAGGAGATGAAGTTTGCCGACGGCAAGCCCAAGACGTCTCACACCACCAATAAGGTACCTTTTATCATGGCCAATGCCCCTGAAGGATGGCGTCTGAACGGCGATGTCGAGGGTGTCCTTGGCGATGTAGCTCCAACAGTGTTGGCTGCCATGGGTCTTCCGCAGCCCGAGGAGATGACGGGACGGAGTCTGCTCATCAAGGCGTAATTTATAATGATAAATAAAAAGTGTCCTTTTTATTGAAGAAAAGGCCCATCAGGGTTCTTCCAAGTCTTGTCTTTCGATTCTAATCGAAGACTTTCACTATTTTCACTATTTGCATACGGTGCTTGTGCACGGCTGTTGGCTGCGTTTGTGGGTGCTGATAAGAGCACGTCATGTGCCCCACAAATGGCAGCGTGCCGCAAAGGGTCCTTTATGATCATGAAAGATCCTTTGGCCGTCGTGCCTTCTCTTGACTCTCTTTATCTTTTGTGCCTCCTTCGGGCGTACATGCGTGGGTCCTTTTCCTTTATCTTGCATGTTATTACCGACCGACTCCGCTTCGGACGACTAGTCAGCAACTCTTTTTTTTCTTCTTCTTGTCGATGTAATCGTAAAATCTGTAACATTTTGCTTGTAAAATAAAAAATATGGCAGAAGACCAGTTGGAGACTGTAAAAGACTTGTTTGCCGGTGCTGTCGGCGGCATTGCCCAGGTGCTCATTGGCCAGCCATTTGACATTGTCAAGGTCCGTCTGCAGACGACGAGCCAATACTCAGGTGCCCTGGATGCCGCCACATCCATCTGGAAGTCCGAGGGGCCGTTGGCCTTTTATAAGGGCACCCTGACGCCTCTGGTTGGCATTGGTGCCTGTGTCTCCGTCCAGTTTGGGGCTTTTCACCAGGCCCGTCGCTGGTTTGAGCAGAGAAACACTGCCCATGGCCAGAAGACGCTCTCCTATGGCCAGTACTATGCCTCTGGTGCCTTTGCCGGCGTCGCCAATGCTGTCCTTTCTGGCCCCATCGAACACGTCCGTATCCGCTTGCAGACGCAACCCCACGGTGCTGGCCGTCTCTACAATGGCCCTCTTGACTGTGTGCGGCAGCTCGTTAGCCAAGGAGGCGTGGGTCACGGCCTATACCGTGGCCAGGCTGTTACTGTCCTGCGAGAAGCACAGGCCTACGGCGTGTGGTTTACAGTCTTCGAGTGGCTCATGAACAAGGATGCTGAACGCAATGGCGTTGAACGCTCAGCTGTGCCGCAGTACAAAGTGGCCTTTTATGGCGGCCTTGCTGGCGAAGCCCTCTGGCTCGGCTCGTATCCGCTCGATGTGGTGAAGAGCAAGATGCAGACAGACGCCGTTCGTGTACAGGACAAGCAGTACAAGTCGATGCGACACTGCTTTGCACAGGTGCTCCGACAAGAGGGCCTTGCAGGCTTCTGGCGTGGCATTGGGCCTACTCTTCTCCGGGCCATGCCAGTCAGCGCCGGGACATTTGCTGTGGTGGAAGCCACCATGCGTGCCCTCAAGAATTAAGAAAGAATAAAAGTGATTTAGGCGTCTAGGTTTACTTGAATTTTTGTTATTTCTAGCTTTATATTAGAATCAAGAGAATATACTTCCAAATGCATCCACGGCTTTCTGGATACCAGCCAAAATGGCGTCAATAACTGGACGCAAGGGAATCTGCACAATTGTGGGAAACTTGTCCAGGATAGTATTAAGCAACGACCCTGTGATGGTGATAAGCAGCTTGAGGGTAAAGTAGATGGCTGTGCCAGCAGTCTTCCCAAACTTGTCTCGAGCTCCAATCAGCGCCGTCATCGTGCCCACAAAAGAGATCACTAGGTCTTTAATAACATTCAAAAGCCCCAGGGCGTCAGTGTAAGGAATGGCACTCAAATCAGTAGCCACAAGAAGTGCATCGTATGTTCCACGCACAAGATTGAGGAGGTGGAAAACAACATGAATGGCACCCAGCCTATCACCCTGCCAGTTATTGATCGAGTCATTAAGGGCTATTGTATCGTTGTTAATAACGCCAAGAGCGTCGACAATTGTTTCTTGTTGAGCCAGAACAACTCCAAGAAAGGCCATGAACCCCAAAAGGAACATGGGTAGAAGGAAAAAGGACTGCATTTCTAGGTACGAGGGGAAAGAAGCTATAGGGCGTCGAGTCGGTATTGGGAATTTGATAAAAGTACAACAGGAATAGATGGTGAATATAATAGAGTGGGTAATGCGCACGCTTTCCCGCTACAAAGGGCTTGATCACACAGCAACAGCCTCACTGTTTTTGTGGTAAAAGAGGAAGGCAGTTGAGGTGTACTCAACATGATCATCAATTTTTGAACGATTCCATCGACAATCTTTACTTACGAGTCCTAAGAATCATCATTAATATCTCCTCTATTTTTATTAAGCATGTAGAAGCAGTTGATTTGTTTTATTTTTTTCAGAAAAATACCATAAAAATCAGAAATGTCCACCCACGCGTTCAACTCCCATGAAAATGATCGAAATGATAAAAAAGATGATAGTCCTGCTTCCTTGGACGGTCCGAGAAATGCAGAAGCGGATAGATACAAAAAAATTGAGCCTTCAAAACCTCAAGATCACCCACCAGGTATAGAATCCGAAAAGAACCTCGTTAACAGTGCATGCGGCAATACTTTAGGGACAACTCAAGGTGGATATCTAAAGCATCTAATGATGGAAGATGAGGGCATGGACTAGTTTGATATGCTCCAGGAAGAAGAAGAAGAAAACAAGTCGTCAGCATTTGCCAAAGTGGAGGTGACGCCACCAAAAGCTTTTCCAGACAGTAACCTCGAAAAATATGCCAGTCTTTCTAAAAAAACCGACGTGAATAGGGCTGGAACATTGACATTTCGAAAGGTAGACAAAGGCAAAGGTAAAATTAGCACGGCTACCAGCGCTAGACCTTCCAATAGACCCTTATCAAGGGCGGAAATATCAATGAACTGGAGAAGTGTCTTTCCAACGGCAGAAAGTAAAAAATCCCCTCCTAGTGGAGACAAGGAAGGCATCAAGAGGATTGATACTGTTCAACCGAAGCTGGAGACAAGCATGGCAGAACTTCCATTAGAAAATTTGACTAGATCGAGCTCCCTTCCATGTGCACCCGTAAAAATTATTCAGAGGGATAGGAGAAAAAATAATACCGATACCTCTGATATGACGGTTGAAGAGATTTTGGAAACTGCACTGGAAAGTATTGCTGCTGAAGAGCTTCAGGATGCTTGTGAAGATATCCCCAAGAGGCTGATTGAGAGAACTCCAGAGAAAATTCCTGAAGATGATCCTGCAGAGACCTCTGGCGAGACATCCGTGGACACTCCTGATGAGGATCCTTTACAGACACCCATTAAGACTCTTGATAGGCCTTTTGAGGAGACTCCTAAAAGCACTCCAGATGAGACTCCTGAAGAGGCTCCCAAGGGAACTCCTGAAAATACTCCAAAAGGAGATACTATACGGGATTCAGAGATTAATAACGCTGCGGTGCAGTCGCCTTCAACATATCAAGGGACTACTCGGGATGGTGAATTTCCAAATAATGGACGGAAAACCTCAGATTCTAACAATGACTCAGGTATTAAAGGTATCGAGTCATCCCTAGATGCATCGCCAAAGTCCAAAGAATACAGCACATCTGATGTTTCTAGTGAGTCAATACCAGAAGAGGATTCCGATACGCAGCTGTTTTTTGATGGATTAGAACACCAGAACACTGGCTTATCGTCATTTTTCCCATTCCGAGGAAATATTAATTGTACCCCACGTAATGTCGCCAGACCAGGTGGATTTCCTAAAGGCGATCGCGACGCAGACCTTCCGTGTGAAGGACGCAATGAACTGTCACCCTCTGAGTGGAACAGACAGCTCGAAAAGCAGATTTCCAATGTGGGAGCACCTCATGGACCTCAAGCACCTAGTCATGGCCATGGAGGACACGATAACTTCACGTTTGGCACAGGCGTGCCTCCTATGGCGAATATGAACATGGCCGAAAATCAGATCTTTTACAATAGTGATCCTATCACCATGCCGTCTTTGATGTACACTGGGGTTCCAGGAATGTTTCCCGGTGCTCCATGTTTTAATACGAGTCTTGCCTGGAATACCGAAGGATATCCAAATCAATCAAATCCACATTATCCAATGAATGCAATGGATGCGTCTTTTATAGAGACACACAATAATTGGGTGCCTTTTCAAGGTGCGAATGAGATACCTTCCAAAGCAGAATTTAAAGAGATGATAAGGGAAGCTGCGAGAGGTTTAAGACCCGTGTGTAGAGCTCCATCAAAAATGGAGTTTAATGAAATGATCAAGACGGCTGTTCGGGATTCTCGCTCCAGAGACATGCTTCCTTCTAGATATGAGTTTAACAATATGATCCAGGCGGCTATGATAGAGACTCGACGAAGAGAGGCCATCCCTTCTAGATTTGAGTTCAACAATATAATCAGGGGAGCTGTTTTTGAAGCTCGACCTAAAGACGTTGCTCCGTCTGGATCTGAGCTCAGCGCAATGATACGAAATGCAGTGAGGGATTCCATGCAAGAGCTAGCTCCAGAAAAAACTAAGAGCCCGCCAGTGATGTACTCTGAAGCAGCTACGCAGACTATGAGAGAAGTGACCATGAAAAAGAACACCTCACCAAAAGATGAAGAGCCTTTTGTTCATAAATTTACGCAAACAACTAATGGCAGGCTTGAAAAAGGCAATGGTGAAGGACGGAAATCTACGAGAGATAGTGCTTGCTCTCCAATTCGCGAAATAAACAGCTATGCCCAGGTCCAGGGCGGCTTAGAAAAGAATGGACCGGATGGAGATTCGAATATTCAAGATGAAACCTTCGAAGAATACAAGACGGAGCAAGGAAAAGAAATCAGTAGGCCTGATCCTCAAGATAGGTGTACGCAAGACGAGAACAACACATCTCCTATACAAGAGATGGAAGATGACGACTCTATAAAGTCAAGACAGGATCATTCGTCTGGTAGTGCTGATCCAGAGGTGGTAGAGAAGGATTGTACAGGAATAAGCCAAGTAGATCACGAGACACTTCCGCATCTTGATAAAGTTCCGAGGGCTGAGAGCTTAAAAGTAACTTCCAATATTCCCCTGACTAATAAGTCTCTTTTGAAGAGCCCCGATGAGGAGCATTCAGCTTTGTTGGAAAGGAGCTGCGAAGACCAGAAAATGCCTGCTAAGAAGCTGAGTTCGGGAAGCGGTCCTTCGGCCAAACGTGGAGGTAATGTGAAACAAACCACTACAGTTGTTCCCCAAAAGGCCAAGATGGAGACAGTTCGGAAAAATTTTGAATTTATTTGGACGACAGTTTATTTGGTCTTTTCAATGCTGGCTACGAAGTTCATGCAAATCGTGTCGAAGATTATGATGTTTATTTTTGTTGGAAAGAGGAAATCTGGAGCAGATATATCCTCGAGTGTATTGTTTGCATCACATTTCTTTATTCGACGTTTGGCAAAAGAACAGATCAATGGCCCACCAATCATGTTGATGAATCCCATATATGAGAACTCCTATATTGATCCCATTGGCTTTTACAATAGAGGGTCTTTTTGGGAGTATGATATGTTAGAAATGATGGAGGGGCCAGAGCCTATGGAGGTCATGCTTTATATAGATGAGGTCAATTATCCACGGAGGAACCAGTTTGTTCAGGCACTCTACAGGAGAGGAAGGAATCTTAAGAACCTAGGGTGTTGGTTGATGGAGCAGTTCAAGGCAAAGGAAAATGGCAATGGAAAGAAGCTGACGTTGGAGGACGTCAAGAAGATGAAGGCAAAGGATTTTGATATTGTGCCGGATTTACTTTACTGCGAGATAAGGAAAGTACTTCCTTTTTCATGCATTTACCTGTGAGTGTATTCATCGTGGTATGGCGAGGGGGAAGTTAATGTGTTTAGATCGATCATGGCTACGATTATGTTTTCATTTGTAATGACGCAGATGGTGTGTTGGTATATCATTAAATACCACAAGGATGGACATAAGTTGAAGGTATTTTAAGAGGAGCGAAGTGATTATGAATAAAGATGATTATCAAAAAGAGAAGATGAAGAAAATCTGAATGATTGTTACGTTCAAAAAGGTGAGCTAGTAATAATTGCTTTTTCTTGTTTCACATTCCACAATCCGACGAGACATTTTGGACAGAGTGTCCTCTTTCAACGTGTTTTATCAGAAGAGGGGAGAAAAAAGAATAAAAAAGAAAAGAACCCAAAAAAAATGAATTTTTGTATAAAGATTGTGGTTTTTATTGGCAATATGATCGTGTCGGTTGGGTTGATGGTATTGATGATGATGTGGTTATGTTTGCTGCCGAAGCGAGAGGACAATTTGGTTGTACTATGGCCACAGCGCATAATGGCGCTTCGAGGGGATCCTCGATGGACGCCCAAGCGGTGTCGTAGCCTAGTCCCAAGGATCGCGAGGCGGGCCGGATGCTTGGGGAAAAGCCCCCTCTCGACGTTCCAAAATGTCTCTGGCCATGACGGGAGTGAGCGATGCCAAGTCTAGCTCGGCCAGGAGCTTCTTAGCCGAGGCGACGTCGTGAAAGTCCACATGGGGCGTTCCCAGCAGTCGGAGGGCCTGCTGGAGGCCTTGTAGTGCGACAGAGCTCTTGGGCACATGCTGTTCTAGGACCTGTGCCAGAGCAGCCACGTCGTGGGCAAACTGTTGCGTGCCCGCCGGCGAAAAGGTCCGGCTCATGAGGACATCAGACCATAGCATGTCCTGCAGCTGCTGTGCAGTCTTCCGAACGACCCTGCGCAGTGTTGTGGTGCCGAGGACATTTTCGAGAGCGGCGAGGTTGCGTTGGAGGACGCGGATGGTCTCGTCGAGGGCCGGCGATGTTTCCACGGTGCCCTCAGACGGTGGCAGAGTCCAAGAGAGGTGCAGATAAGACCGGGCGGCTTTCCGGTGTGCTTCGGCGAGCGTTTCGACCAGCATATCCTGCGCCTCAGCTTCGCACGAGACCAAGGCCTTGATGGCATCGTCGACGGCGGGTGAGTGGAGCCGCACATGCTCGTCGGACCACTGGCGAAGGAAGGCCATGGCGAGATGGGCGCTGCCGACGACACGGAGGAGAATTTCCACGGCGCCGGTGCCCTCGAGGGAGGCTAGTTGCTCCTTGGTGACGCCGTGAAGGGTTCGTCCGAGGGCAGACGTCATATGGGCATAGGTAGTCAATGTATCCTGCAATACAAGCCGGTAATCCCGTAACAGCCGCAGCTGTACATCTACTAGGGCCGTGCTCTCGCTTTGCCGTGCCGCAGGCATGTGTCGGTACAGGGCGGACATGCTACGTACAAGGTCGACGACCCGCTCGGCAGCTTTGGTCGGCTTTGTATGGCTCGCTCCGGCATAGTCGTAGTCAATGGTAGAGCGTGCCGTGGCCGAGGCAGGGCCGGACACAATGTCGCGGTAGCGAGAGACGGCGTAGTCTCGCTCGGCCTGGAGCCATGTGGGGAAATGGGCGTCCAGAACGGCTGCCGCGACGCCAGGCCAGACTCCGTCAGAAAGAGGACTCGCATCGTAGCCATAGCGTGCCCGTAGCTCGTTGTCAAACACGAGCAGCTGCTCTATGAGGGCACCGAGGAAGGTGGGTGTTGTCAGCAGAACCTGGCGTTCCTCGCCATCGGGGGGCGTGGGCAGGGCCGCCTCGAGGGCTTTTCGCTGGGCATGGACCTCTTTGGCAGCATAGTCTGCCGTCTGCAAGACCTTTTCCTGGAGGGCAGGCAGGAGGGCAGCGATAAAGGCACAGACCGGGTCTACAAAGACGAGTTTGTCTGCGGCAGGGGTGCCACGGAAGCATTCAGCCAGCAGATCGGCAAAGTTGGACCGCAAAAAGACGGCCCACGTCTCGATGTGGGCGAGGACCCATGGCAGACACACCTCGGCCATTTGCTGGGGAGCACTCGTCTTGCGAGGCGGTGATTGGAAGTGGAACCGGAACGCCTTGACCGTCGTCTCAGCCATGCAGGCAAAGGGAAGAAGGACGTCTTTCTCAGGTGGGCATCCAGCCAGCCCAAAGAAGAGCTGTCGCCACGTCTCGTCCACGACATCCTCTGGACGCACCCGGCCATGAGTCCAGCCACGCGATGTCAGGAGAGCCATGTAGGCCTCCCGTGCCCCGTTATGCACGGCCGAGGCCAGTCCGTTGGCCAGACGGTGCACATGGACCACAAAGGCAGGCATGGCCGTCCCGTCGGCGTCGAGGCGGCGTGCCAGGCCCTCGAGAGACGAGATGGAGGCCTGGGCTTCGGCAAAGGCAGCGGCATCAAAGGGGTCAAAAGCACGTGCCAGAGCGGTTCTCCCGGCCTGGGACCACACAGCCACATCATGCAGCAGCCGCACATAGTCGTAGACGTGTCCCAGACGCTCTATTTGCTGCGTCTGGTGCTCCACGTCCCGAAGAAGTTCCGTCGCCTGTTGACGGGCTCCCTTTGCTTCTAGGCTCGCCAGGACGGCATCTACCTCTGCGTACTCTTCCATAAACAGCTGGTGCTCATTGTCCGCTCGGGCAGCTTCGACCTGGGCCTCTTCCAGCTCTCTTGTGGCCTTGTCAAGCTGGCCTTGTAGCTGTCCGTGCTGCAGCGTCACACGCCCCAATAGGGCATCCAGGCTCTCGACAGACATGTCCGCTGCGCTCTGCAGCTTGTCATCTAGGTAATCCTGCACCCGCACATCCGATACATCCATGTTTTATTTTTTCTTTTATTTCTTTATTATTTTTGTACTTTTATCGTTTATGCCTTGCCAGCTTCCGCCATGATCATCATTGATGAGTAAGCATGCTTAAAAGTGGCCGTGAAGCATGGATGTTTTAAAGTTTGCTTGATGGCATGATGGCATCCCCTCTTTGAATTATTTTATGGGATTTTTTGAGCCCGATGGAAAAAGAAGAAGAAGCTGTCATGGGAAAAAATAAAAATGAAAAATATAGGTTCAATGTTGCTCAATTCTGAAATGGAGTTTACAAAGATCGTCCCAATCTTCGTGCAATTAGGATTCAGCTGAAAGGAATAAGGAAAAAAAGAAGAAAAAAAAAAGAGACAAAGATCACGATATTGTCGTCTTCTTCACCCTTTTTTTCCACCTCTCCTTCTTCCATTCTGTTGAACGATTTGATCTTGACGAGAGATTGACGAGCAAGAAGGTGAAGAGAGCTTTGAAAAAAAAGGAGTAAAAAAAGGAAAAGGAAAAGGAAAAGAAAAAGAAAAAGAAAAAGAAAAAGAAAGGCATGGTGTACTCGGGAAAGCCATCTACAGGCTGTCAAATGTGCCGGACCCGACGCATTAAATGCGACGAGGCGAAACCAGAGTGCCATCAATGCGTCCGCACGGGGAGAACGTGTCCCGGCTATATCGACCATCTAGATTTGATCTTTCGCAATGAAACTGGTGCCACGGCCGCCGAAAAGAGAAAACAAGCTGCCGCCCGAAAGGCTAACCGGAAACGTTCAAGGCCCACGGCCCCCAAGAAACAACCCACCGCCGTTATTGTGTCCAAGAAGACCACCACATCCCTCCCCATCATCCCTGCCCTCACGCAACCCCCCGAAGAACTGGCAGCCTGCCACTTTCTCGCCAACTTTGTCCTCGCCCCCGTTCGGACCAGGGGCCGTGGCTACATGGACTATCTCCAGCCCATGATCAAAACCGCCGACCAGAACGCCCTCACTCGACCCCTTGCCGCCAGCCGTGGCGCCGTCAATGGCCAAATGGCCCTCATCCTCGCCTTTCGCGCCTGTGCTCTCGCCTCCATGGGCGCCCGCGTCACCTCCAACCAGTATAAATTCGCCAGCAATGCCCTCTCCGAATACGCTCGCGCACTCGCTTCCATCACCATTGCCCTCCGCGACCCCCAGCAGTCCCAATCCGACTGCACCCTCGCCGCCGTCCTCCTCCTCGGCCTCTACGAAAGCATCTCGGCACAACCCACCGGCCTCTTCGCTTGGGGGTCCCACATTGAAGGCGCCATTCGCCTCGTCCAATCCAGGCCACCCACCCAACGCAAAACTGAGACCGGCCTCTCCCTGTTCATCGCCGTCCGCTCACAAATGGTATGTCCCTTGGCTCTTTTCTTTCATTCTCCCTTCTCGTGCTGACCGCGTCCAGGTCGTCCACAGCCTCTCCACGGGCGTGCCCCCTCCCATGGACTCGGATTGGTGGCTCGAGGACGCCGCCGCAGACTCGACTGCCGCCGCTTGCCAACAACTCGGCATCAAAACAGCCACCCTTCGCGCCCGTGCCTCGTCCTTTCTCGCGTCCCAAATAGAACGCTCCGACGACGCCATCCGCACCGTCCAGCAATACATTCACCAATGCATGCAGCTCACCCGTGACTGGATCGCCTGGACAAAAGACATGGCATCCACCTACCAACAAGTCGCTTGGCAAGACGGCCCCTGCGATTATGCTACATGCCCCATCTTCCCAGGCCGCGTCGACGCCTACCGGGACATGTACACCACCGGCATGTGGAACATGATGCGTGCCATCCGTCTCTGCATCGCCTCCCTCCACATGCGCTGCCTGGCCTGGATATGCAGCCCCTCTGATGTCCGCACCACCCCACAATACATCTCCACAGCAAAGTGCTGCCGCCAAATCATTGCCGACATTATCGCCTCCGTGCCCTACTGCCTCGGCCACGTCGCGGCGTCGAGCAGGTCCACCAGCATGAGCTTCGTCTGTGGCGATGCATCCACCGAAAGGGGACTCGGCGGCTACTTTATCGCCTGGCCCCTCGGCATCGCCATTGTGCAGGACTACACCACCGCCGACCAGCGCGCCTACATCTCCGGACGACTCCGATACATTGGAAGGGAACTCGGCGTGCGGTATGCCACGGGGAACGCGGATATACAGCTACGTGTGCCATCCATGCTCATCCTCCGCGACCGCATCGTCCAGCAAGAGGCCATGGCCGCTGCCAACAGCCCCGAACCGCCATTCTCTAGCCCAGCATCCCACTCAACCCAGACCTCCGACGGCAATGCCCTGCCATTATCCGAACGCAGCCGGAGAGAACTCGCTGATGCTGCAACAAAGGGCGCGGGCGATCTCAGCAAATATATAGTGACGCATATACTAAGGATATAACTTGCAAGCCTTTTTTTTTCCCTTTTCCTCTTTTTGATGTGATAATAGTAGACCCTTTATTGTAACTGCTCAATGTAATCGTGAACAGCCTCCTTTAGCTTCTCAATGACATCGTCTTGGCTGCCAAACGCCACAGTCAAGCACTCGTCCAGCTCGTCCTCTGTCGTCATCTTCTCATGCAGCTGGCGGCCCCATCTCTGCGTAAAGGCCGTGATGGCCCTTCGCAACGCATCGTCAAGCTGCTCATTCACATTCACGTCCACCACTGCCGTCGACGACGCTGATGGAAGCAAGCCCGACCGGCCCGAGATGCTCCCCACCACAGACGCTGCCCTGCCTGCCACGCCCGCCACACCCCCACCCACAGTAGCCGCTGCGGAGGCTGCTGCCGATGCTGCTGCCGAGACACCGCCCGTGGCTCGCGACCACAAAGACGACCCGCTCGGGAGGAATGTGGTGACATAGCCCATGAGGTGCTGTGCCATACTGAGCGTGTCCCATATGTGGCCAAAGTGCTGCAGCCCGTCGTTACGGAGCGTGCCGATTTCTAGCGTCAAGAGCTCATTTTTCAGTACTAAGAGGTTCTTTACCATGAAGAGATCAGCGTCTGTCTTGTTCCGGCCCGCACGGATGCGCGTCTCGGCTCGAGATAGGGCGGCCATGGTCTCCTTGGCAAGACGGTAGATGACGGGGCTGTTGCGCTGCAAGCGGTCACGCGGCATGGCCTGGTCAAAGAGGGCAAGGAGATCGAGAGCACGACGCACGGCTGGGAACTCGTGGCGGGTGTCGAGGCTCTCGGGCGCAATGGCGGCCTTGGCAATGGTCCGCGTAATGTCAGCGTCAAAGAGCCCATCCGCAAACGACCATAGATGCTCGCTGAGCAGACGTGCTGCCAGTTGGCGGTTGTGGGTGGCCTGGTAGGGCATGGTTTGTCTGTCCAGCTCGTCGTAGTCGAGCAGCAGGTACTCGTGCATAATCCAGCCCAGGATGGTGCAGATGGAGTAGAGGTCAGCTGCTGCTAGAGCCGACTGGACGAGGGATGCAAGAGGGGCAATGTTGACGGCGTTGATGAGATCACTCCTGTACATTTTGAGAGAGAAAAAAACACTTTTTTGGGCAGACGAGGAGGTATATTGGGGGTCGACTTGGAAGATTTTGCCAAAAAGAAGGACCTCGTGGTAGGACCGTTCAAAACTCTGGTGAACGAGGTTCCGAACGGCCGACTCGAGGGACGGCCCATCCTTGTTCTTGGACGCACGCACGGCAGCATGGAAGACACCGATTTCCTTGTTAAGGATGGGCCTCAGAACATGGTCGCGCCACGTCAAATGTGCATGGAAGAGATTTTGGGCCGTGGTGGCATACATGGCTGCCGTGGACGGATCTGTACGAGCCGTGCCATCTGCTGCGTACGCACCAAGGACAGCATGCTGGACGTTCTGGATCAGGGCTGACGACGCGTCGACCAGCTCTTCAAAGCGGCCATACACTAGGGCGTGCTGGGCAGCGTCAGACGACGTCGTAGCTATGCGTTGTGAAATGCTGGTGGCCACGCTTTCCAGATGGGCAACGAAGCCCATGTCGAGTATGTGCAGGGCCTTGGTAAAGAGGGCCTCGTAGCGTGTGAGATAGGCGTCTGCCTCGCGATAGCCAGGGTGTTTCTCCATGAAATCAATGCAGATGCCGAGATTGGTCAGAATATCTGCCAAATCTTCATTCTCCGCCAGCTGACTGGCCCCCGACGCATTGAGGCGACGGGTGGCCGTCTCGACATAGCCGTAATAGTGCAGATGTGTGCCTACCTCGACAGAGAGGGCCTGCAGACGCTCCTGTTCACGCATGAGATCGTTGCATTGGTCCTTGAACGACGATGTCTGCTCGTCCACCGACCGGAAAGAGGTCGTCAGGGATGCCAGAATTTGCAGAATCGAGTCTGTGCTGCCAATAAGACGGCCGAGATGGCGTTCAGCAACACACAGCTCGTCTCGATACGTTTTGTATTCATTTTGACGGGCCCCCAGCAGCTCTTCGTCTAGCTCTTGGAGATGCGGAGCATCCAGCGCCTTGTGCCATGCAAGCTCATCGTCCTTACCACTTGGATCGGCAATGGAAAGGGCCTCCAGCGACGTCGTCCGGCCTTTTTTGTGGCCAAACGCTGTCTTTTGCAGCCATTTCGGCCGCTTTGCAACATATTCTGTGGACGGAAATGACCGCACCCGCCGCAGATGCAGCCCCAACCACCGTGCCTCTGCAAAATCATCGTCTGCAGCCGTGTTTTCCTCTTCCAACAACGCATCAAGCGTCTCGGCCGTCTCCAAAACCTTTATTCTCCCGTTAATTTTGCCAAAATACGGCTCCAGAACACACCTTTGGCTTTTCCAGCAGCGACTCCCGCCGTCGATGGCCCTGGCCCGACGTCCGCAAAGGCTGCGGATCCACGGCAAAGCTATACCAAGCGTCCTCATACATGTTGACGCAACGTTTTGCTCCGTCGTAGATCACGTGCTGGGCATTTGCCCAGGTTCTTCTATGTAACTGCATAACTCTATTTTATGCATGCATCTCCCATGACCTCTCATGGATGCAGCCGCACACCCCCATCGTCGCTGTCGCAGTCATTCCGGTCCCCTTTTTCAATGTGCACCTTGTACTTTTCCTCCCACCGGCCCCGTAGCACGCTGTAGATAAACCCGTACTGTGCCTCGGACTGCACCATGGTTGGCCGCTGTTCCCGTAATGCATTCACCGCACAGAACACGGGATCCCACTTTGCCCAGGCCATGTTCTCGGCTCCCCGCTGCTCGTAGGCCCAGGCCCCAGCCTCCAGCTCGGCTAGCAGAAAGTCCAGTGCAATAAACGTCCCCGTACGTCCAACGCCTGCGCTGCAATGCACAATCCGGCCCCCGCGGCCACTGCCCCTTTGGCTGGAGCCCTCTGTCTGCTGGGCTGCCTCCTCGGTGATCCGCAGCAGCTCAAACAACGGCGCCAGGTCCCGCACCGACGGCACGCCAAAGTCCGGCCATCGTTTGTACAGAAAATGCACCACCGACCTCGTCTCTTGGCGTCCCCAGGCTTGCCGCGTCAGTGTCAGCTGCCGAATCTCAATGGCCCCCTGCATCCACGGCGTCACGCTCTCGCACTGCACCTGCGCCTCAAACCCGTCCCCGTAGCCGTCGTTCTGCACCGCCAGCACGTCCCCAGCCGTCTGCGGGAAGTACGGATAGCACTTTTCCACGGGCCCGTCATGTGTCTCTGTCAGCATCACCACAACGGCCGGCCATTGCTGCTGGTCGCACACCATACGCCACACATGGGCCACAGTCGAGCCGCAGGGGCCCTGCATGGCCACGAACCGCCGTGGCGCCGTCCGTCCTGACGCCAGCCGAATGGGAGACGCATTGATATAATCCACCATGCCCACGGGCACTTGCAGCCTCACACGGTTCTTGTCCCATGGCTGGATGTTTGTGTACCGGTCGAACCGCTTCCCCTTGGCCGGCCGCTTCCACTGTGGCGAGTCCCCGCACATCCGGCTGCGTTCAAGCTCCACAAGTGTCCGGAACCGTCGACTGACTGTCTCGTGTGGCAATTGCAGAAACGGCGGCGTTATGGGCGTCCCGACGCCCGTCCATGGCGGTGGCCCGCCAGGGGACCGCACCGGCGGCGACAACTGTGCGCTCTTTTGGCTTTGCGACGGCGTGACGGGCGCTTTGGCGTCCGGTCGGACCGTCGGAATCTTCAACGTCATGCCCGGCGAGGCCGTGCGGCGAAACGGCCGTGATACGGGGATGCTGGAACGTGGCACTGGACGCGGCGACAGCCTTGGAAGGTCATCGGAGGACATGTTCTCTTGGAATGGCACAATGGAGGATATCACGTCTGTTTAGGGTCCATGCCCGATGCCTAAAAAGTAGAGCTCTGTACTAGTACTAAGTCAAATGTCCTCGCGACGCACAAATGGAAAATACAGCGCCTAGTGGTGTCTATATCGTTTCTAAATATAGCACCTCACGTGCTGTAGCGCAGTGTATCGCGCACCGCCTATACGACGCTGCTAAAAACGCCAGACACATGCCGGCCACAGACCACTCGCTGCTCTGCCGCCACCCGTCGGCCATCCACCTGGATGCTTTCCCTCTGCGCGAGCGCTAGCCGTGACCGTGCGAGTTCTGTCTTTTTCGTCCCGCTCCCAAGAGCTGCTACATGCACCGGCTCGCTGCAATTGTTGCGCCGTCCCGTGCCCAGTTGATAGTACTCATTGCCCCCCCACCATAGCGTATCGGCGCCATATGTCCGGTTGTTCAGTACTGCTGCGACGTGTGTTGTCCCCACGGCCATCGTGGACGGCTGTACCGGAACGGTCTTTCCTTTCCTCTCATCGTATTCCGCCAGTCCCGAAAGGGCTGCCACCCGGCCGGGCCCCGATGACGACACGTGCACCCATTTGCCCGTGCCCAAGCTCCCATAAATACCACTGCCGCATGACCATGTCTCGCTCTGCGTCATCGCGCCTGGCGCTGTCACGTCCATGGTGATAAACGACGTCGCGCCACCAGCAGCAATCGACGTAGCCTTGGCCGTTGCCGCCGCCTGCACCGGGCCATCCACCGTTTTTGCCTCGTGCAGTCGCTCAATGGGCACACGCACGGGCTCTGCCGTCCACGGCTTGCTCGGCCGGGCAGGAACACAAAGCTGGCCCGTGGCATTATCGCCAAAGGCAAAAACACGGCCGTCTCGTGCACGGACAAGCGAGTGGTAATCACCAGCAGCAATTTGGTCCGCGACAACGCCCGTAAGACCTGGCACGGCCATCGGCTCGTCAACCGTAGCCGGCCTCGTGTCCCATGAGAGACCTGGGATGCCGTTTTGGCCACGCTCGGGAAAGCTGGAGAAGCTTGCAATGGAGGTAAAGACGCGGCCAGACGATGACAGGAGAACACAGTGTTGACGACCACATTGGATGTCGACAATCCGCTCACCATAGCCTAGCGAGGGCATCATGGGGCGAACATGATGTGGACGTGCGCGCGAGAACCAGGAACTCGACGACGTCCCTGTCTGGTCGCTTTTGGCAATGGGTATCGAGTAGACACTGCCATTTCCCGTTAGGAAAACAACCCTGTCATCCGTCTGGACGACCTTGCGTGCATCCATGCCCGTCAGCGTGATCTCAGGCATGCTCTTTGCGGAGAATGCAGCGCCCCATTGGACGACATCGCCTCCTTCTGTAACGGCAACACCAGACGCCTCGTTGAGGTGGACGTCCCGCAGAACCTTGCCATCAAAGTAAGGGATCCTACGAGGCATCTTGACAGTATCATCGACGGCCCCCGGCGCCACAACACCTCCTGCGTTGGAGCCCCAGGCAAAGAGAGCAGGCATATGATGGACAGACGTAGCTGCAGACACATTGTCATCAATGCGTTCTGCCTTGGGCACGGTAATCCGAGGTTCCATGGCTTCACGAGCATCCTTTCGATCTGCCACAGCCTGCTGAACAGCGGAAAAAGCAAGGTAGCCTGCACCCCCTAGAAGACCGACAATGACGATATCGGGCATCCGACTTCTCCCACCGCCTCGACGGATGGGCGCTCTTGCGGGTGCCTTGGACGCAATCCCACCTATTCGGCGAACCGGCAATTCCGTCCACGACGCATACTTTGTAGGCCGTAGCAGCAGTCTCATAATTACAATTTTACAATTTATCCATCCACTCCGTATTGGCCAGTCTCGTTTATCGCGACAAGAAAAAAAAATTACATCATTGCAACGGCTTTTTGCGACGACCCACCTTTCTTGCCCTGCATTCGATTCCGCCTCTATTCCTTTTTTGAGAGAAAATGAATTCGTTGTGCGCTTACACAGCCCGCGTGGTCTCTCTGATCTGTGTGGCCTGCGTGGCGAGTGCGTTTTCCATCACGCCGTGCGTTTCTTGTGTGACTTGTTCGCGTCAGGTGGGGTACATATTATTCCCCTTCTTTTTTTTTTAACGCAGAGCCTTGTTACCCCATTCTCTCCTGCCAGAAATAAAACATGGGGGCCCTTTTCTAGAAAAGAGGCCTCGAAGCTACGTTGAACAGCGATGACGTTGCGTCTTGCGCGACAACAAATCTACCCCCATGACGTCAAACTTCGGCCCTTTCTTCATGCCTCATGCTACCTTTTCATCGCTTGACCCTTTTAAACACAAAAAAAAAAGTCACATTGTGATTTCGGTCTTGCTCGGCGATGCTTATTTTTTTATTTTTTATTTTTATCTTCTTTCAGCAATTTGCTTGTTAGCTTCGGTCTAAAAAAGCGTTCACGGAATCTAGGCCTTAAGAAGAGGTACGGGATATGATCGCCGGATCATTCGATCCATCCAGAGAATGCGGCAAGGGCCGACTTTGGTTGCGAAGACGCCTTCTCTTTACGGGTCAACGCTTGGCAGCTTTAGGAAGGTTTTCACAAAAAAAGGGCCCAATTTCTAAATTTCTCATCTACAAATCAAAAAAAACCTAAAATTTCAAAACTTTACTCAAAAATTGAAAGACAAAAAAATAAAAATAAGCAGCCAGACGATGTTCTCTCTCGTGGCCTGCTGGTCCTTGATGAAGGAAGCGCCGCAGGAGCCGTGTAAACATGGGGGTCACTTCCCCGGAGAAAGCAAAGGATAAAAAAAGCTGTGCATGTATTCTGAATAAGCACTAGTAGCGCGGATGGGCGTTGTGCGGTAAGCTCCTGGGTTTGCATTTGGCAAAAGATCTTCAGTCTTTGCAACTCGGGCAAAGAGCATGACCTCTTCGGTGAAGTTTCAATAAAAGACCCAATCCATAGAAAATACAGTAATCTGTACCTGTTGGTTTTTATGTTTTCAGACTGCTAAAAACCGAAGGGGAAGGAGCCGAGCACTTGCGGTACCGAGATCACAGGTGTGTATTTTTTACTTTCTCCTTTTCTTTGTTTTGGTACGAGTTGGCATCGTGATGAGTGTCCATGGGTGGGCGCAACGTTCAAGTGGCAAGGAAAGAGCCGTATTGGCTGAACGCGAGATCAGCGCTTTCAGTTTTTTGTCTCGAATTTTTTTTGCTTTTTTTTGCGACGCATTCTTTCAAAATCGTGGCCTTCAAAATACGTTCAGTAAAAAAGTTTGTCCATGGTGAAGGAGAAATTGGGGCAAAAAAATGGAAGAAATGCTGGAAATTGAAAAAAAGGTGAAGTCGCGCCTAGGTTATAGAACGTGAAAAATCAATAAAAGCAGAAGCTCGGTTACATCTGATCTCAAGACCACATCGTCTTTCTTTTTGGTTCTCTTTTTTTTAACTTTATTTGTTTCTTTGCATTGTGCATGCATTTTTTTTTTGTTTTTTATTTTCTTGATGACAAGCAGAGCATCAAAAAAGGGATAACAAACGACAAAGAGCCCTTGAATCAAAATCCTGTCTTGCATCCCCCCACCACTCGATCTGGACCCTTCGATGAAGAGCATTCTGGGCGATTACAGGATCAGTAGCGGATTTTTGGGACGGATTTTGAAATAAGCTGGAGAAAGCTCTTTCTTTTTTTTATTTGTTTTTTTTCCAAGGAAAAAAAAAGCACACGACACAAAAAAAAAGCCACAAATAGTAGAGCTTGCCCCCACGCACAAATTTGCATCTTTTGCATTTTTTTCTCTCGTCGAGCGTCCATATAAAAAGTTCTCTTTTCATTTTTTTGTTATTCTGTCAAAGATCATGACATCAATGGTAAGTCCTTTTTATGTACGTCCTTTTTTTTCCCGTGCAAAGTTTCCCCTTGTTTCTGCTTCCGAGAGCTGTCAACCTGTCAAATCCAAATCAATGGAGGGGGGCGCCCCCTTACGTTTGAGAAGGAAAAGATCCTAGGCGGTCTCATCCCGTCTTGAAGAAGACAAAAACGGCAGAGAGGAAGAAGAAGAAGAAGCAAAAAAAATAGGATGAGCCAGATGAATGACTTGCATGTATGCATGATTCACCGCCTGTTGACGTGTGTGGCACCGTTTGTGTATCGGGAAGACATGCAAGGTAAATTGGTTTCTCATGGTGAAAGAAAGAAAAAAGTTGAGAGAGAGAGCCAAGCCTAGCAGAAGCAAACGAAGCGAATGGGCCGTGGCGGTGAGACGGCTTCATTTTTCCCTTGCATGATGCCCTCCATGGACGCCTTGTCTTCAAAGGCTGACGTTTTTTTCATCTTACCTATTGATGGTCTTGTGACATTGTTTTGCCTGGCCTTGATAGGAAGGGTGGGAGAGGCAGTGGAGGGGTGAGATGAAAAGGCCGTGTGGCGACTGGAGATGGTCTCGAGAAACGACGTCCCCTAGGTCAATATTGTGGCGTGTTACACCCGCATCACAGACATGTGCAGTGCACATCCCTTGTTTTATTTTTACTTTTTTTTATTCTCACTCTATTTCCATCCTTTTCTCCTTACCTATCCTTTGCAGTGTCCTGCCGGTCCCCTTGCATCCTACAGCAAAGCAAAAAAAACCATGGTTGTTTGTTACTCTTGTCGTTTGCATGGCTCGTTACGTCCTTTTCCCTTTCCCTTTCTTTTTTTACTTTCGTCTCAGCATTCCTTTTGGAAGATTTCGGTTACGAGTTGTGACAGGATTACGTTGCCGTTGTTTTCTTATGCCCTTCTCGCTATAAAGACATTTCTCCCATTCACCTTGCATTGCGGTCATTTTTCTTTTCGTTTTATTTTTTTTCTTTACATATGATGCTAATACCGAAGCTGTGTCTTGCTCATTTCTGTGATGTGCATGGACCCACACCACTGATGGTGACGGAAGGCCTACCAGCACAATGCACGTCGTGTGATGACATGGCTACGTCCAACACAAGCACACCCGAAGAAAAGGCAGCCGTGGCAACGGCCATCCGATTATCATCGGCGCATTTCCGCAAAACATACGACGATTCCGTGACAAAACGGGCTTCGCCGTGTGACAATTGCGCCATGACACTGCCGGCGCGCATCAAGGAAGCCCTCGAAAAAGGAACAAAAGACAAGGAGAAGCCGCCACCAACGCTGAGGACGCGCATGGAGTGCGGGCGTATATATACGCCCTATGCGTCGAGCACGGCTTCGTCTGACACGGACGAGGACCGAAGCCATGTGCCGCCGGCACAGCACACACACTACGTGCAGTATACGAGCACGCACGAGCCCGCGTCTGCCAGTGGCTACGGGTCCCTACGGGCGAGCTGTCTGCGGACGCTAACCCTCGAGACGACGGGCAGCAGTGGACATGCCACGCCGCCGGAGACCCACAGTACGCTCGGGGATACCTTTTTCTTCGGCGACTCGACGACGGGGTACACGACGGCGCATGTGTTCCGCGTGGCAGACGTGCATGCACGGGGACACAAGCGGGTGTATGCGCTGATTGCGCTCAATACCAACCGGGAACATGTCGCGATGAAGGATTTTGGGCCGCTGTCGGCAGCGTTTCAGGAGCTGGCGCTGTGGATCCAGCGACTGGCCGAGGTCGAGGCAGAAAAGACGGCAGAAAAAACAGGGGCGGTGAGATCTCCCATGCTGTCGCCACAGCCATCGCCTCAGGTGTCGCCGCCGCCGTCTCTGCCGGGGAGTAGTTTTCTAATGGCAGGGCCACGGCGGATGGGATTTGGAGGGGCGGCGGCGCCGATTCAGCTGAAGGCGCGCGGCTTGCCGGAGATTGTCGGCCGCGAGGACTTTTTCATTGAGCTGCATGCGAGGTTTATTCACATTTTGCTGAAGCTCGGATGGCAGTGATGCTCTCTTTGTCTCGTTGTCTCTTTTTGTCTTTTTTTTTTTTTTTTTTCATTTCTTCTTTGTCTTTTTTCCTCAATGATACCCCCGTGAGCATGTAGTGGGAAGCTGGAGCATGTATGTATTTCTAATGGTAATGATGGCATGATTTGTATTTCCTCTTTTCTTTTTTTACTTGTAGAAGTCAAACTTGTTCTCGTCGCTCGTCGTCTTGACTTGGCTCGAGTAGGCGTCCTCGAGATCCGACTGGATGATGTTGTAGCGGTTCTTGCGCACAGCGCGCAGACCGGCCTCCTGCATGATGGCCGCGATGATGGCGCCCGAAAGGGGGTCGTTGCGCACAATGAGGCTGTCGAGGTCGACCTCGGGAGCGAGCGACATTTTGGAGGCAATCGTGGAGAAGATGAGCCGGCGCTCGCGGCGGTCGCGCAGCGAGGGGAACTCGATTTTGCGGTCCAGCCGGCCGGGCCGCAGCAGGGCGGGATCGAGGGTGTCAGCACGGTTGGTGGCCATGATGACCTTGACGTTGGCGGTCTGGTCGAAGCCGTCCATCTGGTTGAGCAGCTCGAGCAGGATGCGCTGCACCTCGCGGTCGGCGCCCGTCTGGGCGTCGAATCGCTTGGTGGCAATGGCGTCGATCTCGTCAATGAAGATGATGGCCGGCTCGTTCTCGCGGGCCATGCGGAAGACGTCGCGCACCATGCGCGGGCCCTCGCCGAGGTACTTCTGCACAAACTCGGAGCCGTTGACGCGGATAAAACTGGCTGTTGTCGAGTTGGCCACGGCCTTGACGAGCATCGTCTTGCCGGTGCCTGGCGGGCCGTACATGAGCACGCCGCGCGGCGGGTCAATGCCGATCTGCTTGTAGAGGTTAAAGTGCGTCAGGGGCAGCTCGACGGCCTCGCGGATCTCCTGCTTCTGCATGTCGAGGCCGCCGACGTCGGCATATGTCACGTCGGGCTTCTCGTCGGCGCCCAGCATGGCAATGGACGAGTCGGCCTCGGGGGGCAGGATGTCGACGAGGGCGTTGGAGTGGCGGTGCAGCGCGACGGACGACGAGGGCTTGAGCAGCTCGCGGTCGAGCGTCGACAGAATGCGCACGACGTAGTTGGAGCCGGTCGACGACTGCACAATGCCCGTGGTGTTGTCGATGGCCTCCATGAACTGGCCAATGACGAGCGGCACGCTCTGGATGCGCTTGATCTCCTCCTGCGCACGCACCAGCTCGCGCTGCAGGCTCCTGCGCCGTCAGCACGCCAAAGGCAAAACGCAAAACGCAAACACGCACCGTTGCTCGTCCTTGATGTATTCCTCCTGCAGCTGGATGTACTCGAGCTGCCCGGCAAGCTTCTTGAGCGTCGCGTAGTCGTCCGCGGCCTTGGGCAGCGCGGCGTCGCCCATTGCTTCGGCCATTGTCATCGTGTTGCAGACGCGGCGGCAACAGCCTGGCAGACGCCCTTATGCTCCCCCGTGGCACGTGCTGCTGCGGGTGTGCGCACGTGATGCGTCACCCGAGGGCTGTCGAGTCACACGTACCCTGCCCGTACCCGGCGCAGAGATTTCGCTTTTTCGCTTTTTCGCTTCTGCCCCTCTCCTGCCTTTCCTCGACACAACAACCACAATGACCGACTACGCCCTCTCCGACAGCCACAAAGGCGTGCGTGCAGCCCCCGTCCGCGAGCGTTCCCGGCTAACAGTAGATGCTCGAGGTGTCGCTCCTCGAGTCGGACGCAGACATTGCGGCCATTATGGAGCGGGAAATCAAGCGCCAGCGCGAGTCGATTATCCTGATTGCCTCGGAGAACGTGACGTCGCGCGCCGTGTTCGACGCCCTCGGCTCGCCCATGTCCAACAAGTACTCGGAGGGCCTGCCCGGCGCCCGCTACTACGGCGGCAACCAGCACATTGACGAGATCGAGCTGCTGTGCCAGAAGCGTGCCCTTGCGGCCTTTGGCCTCGACGCCGAGAAATGGGGCGTCAACGTGCAGTGCCTGAGCGGCAGCCCCGCCAATCTGCAGGTCTACCAGGCCGTCATGCCCGTCAAGGGCCGTCTGATGGGCCTTGACTTGCCCCACGGCGGCCATCTCTCGCACGGCTACCAGACGGCGCAGCGCAAGATCTCGGCCGTCAGCAACTACTTCGAGACCATGCCCTACCGCGTGGACCTCGAGACGGGCCTCATTGACTACGACATGCTCGAGAAGACGGCCGACCTCTTCCGGCCCCAGGTCCTCGTGGCCGGCACGTCTGCGTACTGCCGCTTGATTGACTACCAGCGCATGCGTGAGATTGCCGACAAGGTGGGCGCCTACCTGATGGTCGACATGGCCCACATCTCGGGCCTCATTGCGGCGGGCGTCATTCCGTCGCCTTTTGAGCATGCTGACATTGTGACGACGACGACGCACAAGTCGCTGCGCGGCCCCCGCGGCGCCATGATCTTCTTCCGCAAGGGCGTGCGCTCGGTCAACGCCAAGACGGGCAAGGAGGTCCTCTACGACCTCGAGGACCGCATCAACTTTTCCGTCTTCCCCGGCCACCAGGGCGGCCCCCACAACCACACCATTACGGCGCTTGCCGTGGCCCTGAAGCAGGCCGCGTCGCCTGAATTCAAGGAGTACCAGCAGCAGGTCGTGGCCAACGCCAAGGTGCTGGAGACTGCCTTCAAGGGCCTGGGCTACAAGCTTGTTTCTGACGGCACGGACTCGCACATGGTGCTGCTGAATCTGACGCCCAAGGGCCTCGACGGTGCTCGTCTGGAGACGCTGCTCGAGCAGATCAACATTGCCTGCAACAAGAACGCCATTCCCGGCGACAAGTCGGCGCTGACGCCCTATGGCATCCGCATCGGCACGCCTGCCATGACGTCCCGTGGCTTTGGCGAAGAGCACTTCAAAAAGGTGGCCTCGTACATTGACCAGGCCATCAACCTGTGCACCACCATCCAGGCGGGTCTCCCCAAGGAGGCCAACAAGCTCAAGGACTTCAAGGCCAAGGTGACGAGCGGCGGGGTGCCCGAAATCAACGCTCTGCGTGACGAGATTGCGGCTTGGTGCTGCACGTTCCCTCTGCCCGTGGAGGGCTGGCGTGCACAGCAGTAGACTTTCTGTTCATTTTTTTTATTTTCTATCTCCCATCCATGTATATATTCAACAGCGTGATAGCACTTCAACAGGTCCAATGAATTCTTTTTTTTACATCTATTGACTTAGAAGCGTGGAATGGGCACGGGCGTGACCTTTTTGGGTCCATTCGACGCAGGTGTCGCGACAGTCTTGCTCTTTCGCGACTTTTTCTCCTTGGGCGTCTCTACCGCCTTGGTCTCTGCTGCCTTTGGCGTGTCCTTGGGCGCCGCCGTTGTGGTCTTGCGGGTCTTCTTCGGCTTGCCCTCGGACGGCTCTGCCTTCCGTTTCTTTTCGGCATCCTTCTTTGCCGGGGTCGCCGCCGCGGGCGCATCGACGGCCTCTGCTGCCTCTGTTGTGACGCCAAAGGGCTGGTTCCGCATCCGCATCCCTGCAGGCTGTCGGCGCACGGCCTTTGCGGCGGTGGCGACGCCAGAAGCGGCCGATGTGGCAGATGCTGGCGGTGGCCGGTCCACGAGAGGCGCCGCCACCTGCGTCACGCGCTGGATGTGCATCGACTGGTCAAAGTCGCGGTGCGAGACGGCGTATTTGTCGCCCTTTTCATTGGGGATCAGCAGCTTGATCATCTTGGGCGCCGCAACATCGACGCTATAGTCCTCGCCGTTGTGTGACAGGACCGTCTCGTTTTGCTTGGCGGCCAGCGGCACCGCCATCTTCTCGACGACGGTAATGGGCACAGATGCTGGTGCCGTAAAGTACCAGAGCTGTTTGCCAGCCAGACGGGCGTCCTGGAAGAGACGGGCCACGTCCTTGGCGTCGAGGCCATCGTCTGCATGGTGCAGCTGGAACTGGCCCGCGGAAAAGGGCTCTTCTTCATCGCTGCTATCCTTTGGTGTCTCCTTCGAAGCCTCCTTTTGGGCTTTTGGGGCCTTTTTTGGCGCTTCCTTTGCCGCTTTCACGGGCGTCTTTGTCTTTTTTGCCTTTTCGACTTTTTCGGCAGCGGGCGGTGGTGTGGACTTGGCGTCTTCCATGTCTTCATCTTGCTCGCTCTCTTCGTCCTCTTCACTCTCCCCGTCGTCACTCGAGCTTGATGATGACGAAGATTCTGACGTCTCTGACGTCTCTTCCTCTGGGGCCTCCTTGGGCGTCACCTTTGAAGATGCCTTGGGAGTGGCCTTGGGAGTGGCCTTTGAGGCTGCCTTGGACGCCTCTTTTGACGTCTCTTTTGACGCCGTTTTTGCGGTTTTTGTTGCCTTGGCGGCTTCTTTTACCGCCTCTTTTGGTGCGGCCTTTTTAGCACCCGTCGTTCCATTAATCTTTTCTAAAAACGTCGTCTCGCCATCGCTGTCTGACGAGGACTCTGAAGACTCTTCGTCGGAATCATCGTCTTTTACATGAGCCAATTCCTTGAGCGAAACGGCCTTGGCTTTGGGCTGCTTCCAAGACGACAAGTCGCTCACATGTGCCTTTAGCGACCCAAGAGAAACGCGAGGTCCCACCATTTCTTCTTCCTCTTTACTCTTCTTTTTTTTAAGATGGGAAGAAAAGGTCGAGAAAATGACGAGAAAAAACGCGCCGTTTTATGCCAAAAAAAATAAATGAGGAAAAGACGATTGCTGGTTTTGATTGGCCGCGGCGTGTTGAGTGGGTCATCTGTTGAATTCCATTTCTCAACTCTGGCAGAATCTATGAAAAAGAGTGGGGTTCTTCCCGTTGACCGCCATTTTTTTTGAAGGGACGCCAATTTCAGAACATGAAGAATCACATGCCAACTTGTCAAGCCTCTCTATACGACAGCATAAACTGAAAAAAGGGCGTAATGGACCCACGAAAGAGAAAGGCTGAACGTATGGCTATCAATTGCACAATGGAATACATCTGACTGGCGCTCCAGAACCCCCAATGAGTGCCTTTGCTCGCTTGGCACAACGAAGAGACGCTCTCCTCCGCGAAGCGCAAGACAAAGAAAAGGAAAGAGAAGAAGAAAAAGAGAGAGAGACGCCCCAACCAGCAGCGCACGATGAGACGAAAGATGTCGAAATGGCCAAGGATGGCACTGTCCATCTCGCACAAGGCGAGCGTCTCCTTATCCACGGAAGCTTTGGCTTGGTCGTCGTCTCTGGACAAGTGTCCCTTGCCGCTGCTCGATTGAAAGCCGCGCCCACCGTCCATTGGGTGCATTCGCCTCGCAGCCATGCCATTCCGGCCATTCGGTGTCTCGAGACGGCCACGCTACAGCTGCAATCGCACCCTTCGACGGCACAGCTCTGCCAATTGGGGCCCGTCTTCTCAGCCCTCTGGCCTGACGGGCGCACATTTGCGCTTGTCCGTCCACACGACGTGTACGAGCTGTCGTCGCCGCCGGCATGGAACAAACTGCTCGCCGATATAGCACGTGGGGGTCACCGGCCGAGTCCATCGGCTGACCACATCTTTGGCCATTTCCGCCAAATCGCACAGTCTAGCGAGGCGGGACAGAAAAGCCACATCCCCACGTATACCTCGGAAGGGCCGCTTGCTGACCAAGTCTTTTTCGTCTGTGGCCCCAAGGCCTCGGGAAAGTCCACATTTGGGCGTCTCTTGCTCAACACGCTGCTAACGACCACGTCGCTCGCAAGCGTGGCCGTCCTCGACGTGGACCCGGGACAGCCCGAGTATGGCCCCCCAGGCACGCTTTCGCTCGTCCGAGTGACGGCACCCAATTTCAGCCCGCCCTTTGGCCACCCCTGCGGAGATGTCTTGCGGTGCCATGACGTGGCCTCTGTCTCGCCATCGGCCGACCCAGAGCACTTTCTTGCTTGCATCTACAATCTTCTCGACGTTCACCGCAGAGAGCTGTCCGGGACGTGTCCATTGATTGTGAATACGCCGGGCTGGATCCAAGGCACAGGTCTCGAGCTGCTTGCGTCCATGATTGGAAAGATTACGCCGACCTGTGTGGTCTATACATCTGTCGAGGGGCCCGAAGAGGCCATGGACGCACTGCGGCAGACGGGGCCAAGGCAGCTGATAACCATACCGACACAGGGCGCTGAGGAGAGACGACAGAAAGAGAAGGAGAAAGAAGGCGAGGTGAGGACGGCGACGCAGCTACGGGCGATGCAGACGATGTCGTACTTTCACATGGTGGCCAAGACAAGCCCGCTGCAGTGGGATCCCCGCCCAATGACGAGCATGCGGCCGTGGGTGGTGCCGTGGACGGGCGCGGGACGCGGGATTCTCGGCGTTGTGTGCTATGAAGCACAGCCGCCAGCCTACCTCTTGACGGAGGCCATCAACGGCATGGTGCTCTCGCTGGTGGCGATTGAGCACAGGGATGCGTGGCTGCCGATATCGGGGCCATCGGGAGAGCTCAAGGCGCAAATGGCAGACGGGCCGCCGCTGGTCAAGAACCCGACGGAGGCACGTCTGGACCCCCGGTATTCACACAAGGTGGCCTCTGTGCTCATCCGCGGCGTGGACGAGGAGAAAAAGTGCCTGCATATACTCACGCCCATGGATATGGGGGCGGCCGTGGAGGCGGTCATGAAGAAGGGGGGGGTAGGGGTGATGCTGGTGCTGGGACGGCTGGATGCGCCGACGTGGGCGTACGTGGAAGACGCAGACATGGCGGGGGAGCGGCCGTGGGTGCAGGTGCTGCAGGGGGGCGAGAGGAAGGATGCCGGGTCGCAGGTGTGGCGGGTGCGGCGGGACCTGGGGCGGCACCACGACTAGGCTTATGTACCCCGCCAAGTACCCAGTCAGCAGGCAGAGGCGGCACGACTAGCGTGTTCAATTTTCACACAGGCCGAGATGCAGCGAGTGGGCAGGAGCGCAGTGCGGTGGGCGAGCCGGTACGCAGCGCATGTATCGGGACACAGCGCGGAGGCGCTGGCAGAGGCAAGAGCGTGGCGGCAGCAGTTTGTGGAGGCGAGCCTGCCGAGCGGCACGACGGTGTATTCGCGGAGCAGTGGGCCCGGCGGGCAGCACGTGAACAAGTATGCATGCATAGCCACGGAGAACGAGAGGGGCAGAGGGGGGCTGACGGCGGTTTAGGACAGAGTCCAAGGCGACGACGTCGTGGCACTGCGGGGCACTGGCCAAGGTCGTTCCTTCCGTTTTGCGCGACCAACTGCGGGGGTCGCGGTACTACGCAGCGGCGAGCGACAGCCTGACGTTCCAGGCGCAGGAGGCGCGGTCGCGGCAGCGGAATGCGAGTGCGAACCGGCAGAAGCTGTACGAAGAGCTGGTGCGGCTGTACGACGCGACAGTGCCTGGCGAGACGCGCGCAGACACGGCGGAAAAGTATAAAAAAGTGTACGCACGGACGAAAAGACAAGGGACTGGCAGGCGGGCTAACGCACGCAGGGCGGCAGGCTTCCACGAGGCGCGCATCAGGGCCAAGAAACAGCATAGTGCGAAGAAGACGGCGCGCCGAGGCGATATTACGTAATCGACGCGAGGCCCCACAGGACGGGCGGCAGGCGGCTGGCGGAGGCAGGAGCGAGGGACACGAGCAGGCAAGAGCGAGAAGAGCACGAGCACGCGAGAACGAGCAAGAATGACGAACGCGCCTTCCGTCCCGCCGAAGATCCAGCCGTGCCGGTACAAGGTGGGGAAAGCGCTGGGGGCGGGGTCGTACTCGGTGGTGAAGGAGTGCGTGCACATCGAGACGGGCCGGACGTTTGCGGCCAAGGTGATCAGCAAGACGCTGATGGCCGGGCGGGAGCACATGGTGGGTAGTCGGGCAGGGACGCAGCGCGCTAACGGCAGATCCGCAACGAAATCGAGATTCTGCGGCGGGTGTCGATGGGCCACGCCAACATCCTGACGCTGGTGGACTACTTTGAGACGACGAACAACCTGTACCTGGTGACGGACCTGGCGCTGGGCGGCGAGCTGTTCGACCGCATCTGCCGCAAGGGCAGCTACTTCGAGACGGACGCGGCCGACCTGGTGCGGTCGACGCTGTCGGCGGTGGAGTATCTGCACGAGCACGGCATTGTGCACCGCGACCTGAAGCCGGAAAACCTGCTGTTCCGCACGCCCGAGGACGACTCGGACCTGCTGATTGCCGACTTTGGGCTGTCGCGCATCACCGACGAGGCGAACTTCCACGTGCTGACGACGACGTGCGGCACGCCGGGCTACATGGCGCCGGAGATCTTCAAGAAGACGGGCCACGGCACGCCCGTCGACATCTGGGCCATTGGCGTCATAGCCTACTTCCTGCTGTGCGGCTACACGCCCTTCGACCGCGACTCCGACTACGAGGAGATGCAGGCCATTCTGCACGCCGACTACGCCTTCTTGCCGGAAAAGTACTGGTACGACGTGTCGCCGGCGGCCCGCGACTTTGTCGACTGCTGTCTGACCATCGACCCGCGCCAGCGCATGACCGCGCACGCCGCGCTGCAGCACCCCTTCATCACCGGCAAGCCCGCGCCCGGCGCCGCCGCGCTGGCGAGCCCGGCCTGCGAGACGCCCGCAAACCTGCTGCCGCGCGTCAAGAAGAACTTCAATGCGCGCCGGACGCTGCACGCGGCCATCGACACCGTCCGCGCCATGAACAAGCTGCGCGACGCCGGCCGCGAGTCGCCCAAGAAGGCCCCGGCGGCCCCGGCGGCCCCGGCAGCGCCCGCAGCGCCCGCAGCGGCCCACACGATGCCCTCCGCGCTCGTGCCCGGCCTGCGCATGCCCGAGCCCATCCCGGCGCCGTCCCTGCTCGTGCCGCCGAAACCGCCGCTCGCAAACGTCCCCGCGGCGCTGCGCATCGGGGCCCCGCCAGAGCGGCCCCAGGGCCTGTCCCACGGGCTGTGGAACGGCTCCGGGAGGTAGTCTAGCTGTAGTCGCCCAATTCCATCTGCATTGTCCCTGTAACGGCGGCCGGCCGCATGTGCGTAACAGCCCGCAAAGAAAGCGTCCGTCTGCGGCAAACGGCCCTCTCGCTGTGTCTTTGTCTCCTGCCAACGTGAACATGTGCAGACGCACCATCTGCACCCACTGGTACACCGACTGCGGCCTCAACGAGGACGTCGTGGCCTACGTCAGTCCCTGCGAGATCTCCGTCGTCCGCAAGCGGCTCTGCGACGACAACGAGCTCGACCGCGACCTGCATCTCGGCAAAATCTACCACGGCTTCTGCGCCCACTGCGCCACCATCATGGACCGCAGCCACCACGACCACGGCCGTCGCAAGCACAACCGCAGCATCCTCTCCCCCAAGCCCGCCACCGACGCCCTCTTTGCCCACGGGCCCTCGTGGCCCCGCTTCCCCATTGACGCCGCCATCCTGCACAACATGCAGACATCCTACCCCTACCTCCATCCCGCCCTGCGCCAGGGAAAGGACCCCGTCTTTACCCCTGTCCTCTTCCGTCGACGTGACGATGCTGCCAAAGCCAAAGCCTAGTGTTCTTTATTCAATCCTAAATACTACCCTGCTTTCATGTCTTCCCATGCCTCCTGTCCCATCTCTCTTCAAAAAACTCATAAACATACTCAACCAGCTCAATGCCAAGAACCATCCCCAGTCTCTGCTCACGGAGCTTGGAAATCATACCACAAATGGGGTCGTCTTCCGTGTCCGCCGTCCATCTACTCTCCAGGTCCATGAGGTATTGCAGTGCAATATATGTGCCCGTGCGGCCCATGCCCGCATTGCAGTGAACCACAGGCCTCCCCTGGTTTCGATTCACCACGTCCATTAGCGACAAGACTGCTACAAGGTCCCCATCCGGGGGCCCATGCCGATCCGCCCAGCGCTCATAAAAGTAGTGCCTCACCACCCGGCGCTCCTTTCCTACCTTGAGCTCAAATGTCCGGAGCTGGACACGCTCCTCGAGGATCCATTCAAACGATGTGCACTCGACGGTGGCTTTAAACTCATCATCAAAGTCGCTAAAATCGGCGCCGTCGCCATTGATGGCGATGACATCGCCTACATTCCATGGGAAATAAAGAAAACATTTCTCTCTCGTCTCCTCCACGAACTTTGTCAACATAACAATCGCAGACACCTTTTCGTGGTACATCATGCGCCATGTATGTGCTACCGTCTCCTTCAGAGGAGCTTGCATGGCAATAAACGTCTTTGCGGAAGTTGGTACGCTAATATACGAGGCATTGATATAGTCGCATTCGCTCTTTGGCACTGCGAGATGCACTCGGTGACCAGAAAGTGCAAAGACCCCTCCAACTCGATTCAACTTAGCATCCACTTCAGGACGGCTTTCCCATTTTTTCCGCTCGGCTCTCTCTCGAGTCCTGTCTACGTAATAAAGACCATCATGGACTTTCTCCTTTCGACGAGAGGACAGATTAAAAAACCAAGGCTTATTAGACATGTCTTTTTTGTTTCGATTGTACTCTCTGTGTTCTTTCCCTTTAGGCGGACGCAGTCAGGGCCTTTTATATGTTCCATCCACCAGGCATTTTCCTTATAAGAATATAAATTCATTCCTATTTAACAGCTTCCTTTGCCCCTGCCTCTGTCCCCTCTACGAAACAATAACGTGTCTCCTATCTCACACATTTGCCACTACGGCTCCCGGGGCGCCTTGATCCATTTGCATATGGAATTCTCTTCCGTGGCAGATGTCCATTCATGCTCTAGTTTTAATAAATATTGCAATGCAATAAATACGCCCGTGCGGCCAGTGCACTCTTTTTTTTTTTTTTTTTCTTCTATTACGATAAAATTCTATTGACGCAATAAGCTGCTACCTTTTCAAATCACACTACTATCGACGCTGTAAAACACCACGAACAATATGATAAAGAAGTTGGAACTGACTTTTCTGGATAACCATGTACTGCCTTTGGTCGCGAAGGGCGAGTACAGTATCGTAAATACAATCATTCTGCATTGTATTTGTCCATTGCCCTTTGGACGCTTCCTCTAATAGATACGCCAGGGCAATATACACTCCCGTGCGGCCAATGCCAGCACTACAGTGAACAATTGGCACCGTATTCGTTCTGTCCACCACGTCAATCAGCGCCAAAAGATTGCCAATTTCGCCATCTGCGATGACGGAGTTGTCATTCCAGTTTTTGTAAAGGTAGTGTGTCACCCTTCGATGCTTCCCCCAAACGTTCATATCAAGCTCACGCACTTCTACACTTTTATTCAACTTTTCCTTGACATGTACACATTTGATAGTGGCCCAGAACATATCCCCAAAATCATCATGGAAAGAATCTACAAAGTTACTCTCCGTTCGTCCATTAATAGTAATAATATCCCCTTTGTTCTTTGGAAAATAGGGGTAGCACTTGTCCACCGCGCCCTCCATTGTCTTCGTCAGCATGACAATAACCGACGTTTTCTGGTCATGAATCATGCGCCATGTATGTGCCACCGTGTGTCTCAGGGGGCCCTGCATGGCAATATATACTTTCTCCGAAGGAGGCACATAGATAGGCGTAGCGTTGATATATCGGCAAGCCACTGGCGGAACAAACAGCTGTATGTGGTTCCGATAGGCAAAAAGCGCTTCGTATCGATCCAGTCTTTGCTCTATACGGGTTACTCTTTGCCATCCTTCTTCGGCTCCCTGGGCACGCCTGTCGCTAATATCACCAAGGCATTCAAAGATTGACGATATGTCACTGCTACTTTGTCGTAAAAATGGCGGCAACGCGGCTCTACTAGCCATCTCACCCTTGATTTTGGGCTTTACGAGTTCATGGCGGGAAAGGGAAGGAATATAACCAGCCTTGTAAAGAGGCCAAGCATTTTTTAAGCTGACATGCAGGATGTTTTGGTCATTGTTACAAAATAGAACTAGCCATGACGAGAGTCTGATGTTTACCTGCCTGCCTCGCACATGCCTCTACGAACCATAGATGGAAAAATTATAAAACGTTATGGCTTACCCGAGTAAGAGCACCAGCCTATATCGAAACTTGTCGTTCAAGTCTATGGCAGTCCCATAACTTGATAATCACCACAATAAAAAAGACGCTTTATTTATTTGTTGCCTCAATATCGGCTCTACGTTAAAAGATTTTTGCTAAGCGGCAGTCTTGCATTCCCACCTTTTCCTAAAAGTCTGGTAGAGAAAGAAAAGCTGAGATTCATCACAAGCCATTTCCATTCTCTGTACGCGAAGTGCATCTACCATGTCATAGATGGGATCGTCTTTCATGGATGCCGTCCATTGGTTTTTCGATTCTAGTTCCAATAGATACTCCAAAGCAATATATGTGCCTGTTCGACCAACACCTGCACTGCAATGTACAATAGGAACTCCTTTTCTCGCTCTCACGCCACTCATCAATTCCCAAATAGCATTCATTTGATCATCCTTTGGTGCAGTGTTATCAGGCCATGTTTTGTACAAGTAGTGCATCACTGTCTGATGCTGGCCCCCAACTACTAAATCTAGCTCTCTAACTTCAAGATCATTATGAAACATTTTTTCGAGAGATTTGCATGTAATACTGGCCTTGAATTTGTCGCCAAATTCGTCCTGGAAATTCACGGCTCCATTCCCATTGATGGTTATTACATCGTTCTTCTTTTCGGGAATATAATGGTGGCTCTTGATCAAACCATTTTCCTCAAAGTTTGTCAACATAACAATGGTGGATGTTTTCTGGTCATGAATCATACGCCATGCATGTGCCACTGTTTTCTCCAGAGGAGCTTGCATGGCAATAAACTTCTTCTTGGAAAACGTCATGGCGATGGGGGAGGCATTGATATAGTCACAAGCTCCTTGGGGAACAAGGAGAGGCACACGGTTTTTGTATGTATATATGCTATTGTAGCGATCCAAACTCCCTGTTCCCGGTTCCCGGTGCCATTGATCACTGCTTCCCTCTTCACGCTCACGGGCAGCCTTTATAAGCTGAGCATGGCTGCCCTTCACCATGCTATCATAGTCAGTGTTTAAAAATGCCGGCAATATTGATTTCAGAGTCATTTCTTTTTTTCTTTCCAAGTATTTGTCTCTACTAGCTGCTTTTTGAATTTTTTTTGTGGCAAGGAGGCGCAAAATTTATAGAGAGTGATTCTATGCTGATGCTCAAGGGGGCTAAAGGCGCAGGATTACTTTTGCAAATAGAAGATAAACTTTCTGCTTCATATTATGCTACCCTCCCCATACACGTCACTCAGAGTAAGAGCAGGCAGTCTTTCCAATGACGATGGGTTGGAAAAAGAATGGATCCTTATTCCGTTTCCTTGGAAATATTGTCTTTCACAGCGAAGGTATTCGAGATTTGACTGTAGATCACTACTACTCTGTTGTAGAAATGGCGGAAATGCGATTCTACTAGTATCCATCTGCCACCTGTTGTAGGAATTTAAGAGTTTCCCACGGGATAAGAATGGAATATAGCCCGCACTGTAGAGAGACGAAGCCTTCTGCAAACTGACATGTGAGATGTTTCGGCCATGAACGGGGCTCCTCATGATAAGAGTCCGGTGCTAAGGAATACGCCTTGATGAATCACAAATGAAAAATATAATACATTGGAATGTTGTGACTAGGAACCTAACCTAACAATACCAGAGTAAGAGCACCAGAACAGCTTTGCATCAGCGATCATCATAAGAAAGGTCTACATTGAAGCTTTTTTAGTTGTCTTGGACTCCCATCTTTTCTTAAAAAACTGATAGAGAAAGAAAAGTTGAGCCTCTTTGTAAGCCATTTCCCTCCTTTGTGCGCGAAGTGCATTCACCGTGTCATAGATGGGATCACTTTTCATGGATGCCGACCACTGATTTTTTGATTCCAGTTCCAACAGATACTCCAGGGCAATATACGTGCCTGTCCGACCAACACCCGCACTGCAATGAATAACAGGTACTGTTTTTCTGTTCCTCACTTCGCTCATCAAGGCCAAAATAGTCTTCATTTGCTCATCTGGGGGCGCGGTATTATCAGGCCATTCTTGGTATAAATAGTGCATCACTTTTTGGTGCTTGCCTCCAACTACCAAGTCAAGCTCACGAATTTCAACACTGCCATGAAATTTTTTCTCGAAGGACGTACATGTTATAGTAGCCTCAAACTTGCCGCCCAAATCATCCTGGAAATTTATGGCACCATTCCCATTGATGGTTATTACATCATTCTTCTTTTCTGGGAAATAGTGATGGCTCTTTACCGTCCCACCTTCCTCAAACTTTGTCAACATGACAATGGTAGACGTCTTTTGGTCATGAATCATACGCCATGCATGTGCCACTGTTTTCTCCAGAGGGGCTTGCATGGCAATAAACTTCTTTTTGGAAAACTTCATGGCGATGGGGGAGGCATTTATATAGTCACAAACTCCTTTAGGAACATGGAGAGGCACATGGTTCTTTTTGTACGCATAAACGCTATCGTAGCGGTCTAATCCCTCTGTTCCAGGTATTCGGTGCCATAGATCACTTCTTCCCTCTTCACGCTCACGGACAGCCTTTATAAGCTTAGCATGGCTGCCATCCACCATGCTATCATAGTCAGTGTTGAGAAATACCGGTAATGCCTCTTTCGCAGCCATTGTTTTTTTTCTTCCTTGCTCTCAATTCTTTACCTTGCCTCTTTTTGAAATTTTCCGTCAGAAGCGGACGCATACTTTATAGAGAGTGACGCTAGGTTGCCGTTCAGTGCGGCCGAGCGTTTACGTTTGTTTTTTTCAAATGAATTACCATATATATTACATCTCCCCCTTATTTATGCCATTTAGAGTAAGAAAAAGCTTTTTCCCCAAAGATGATGGGTCAGACGAATGATATGAATCATTTTATTTCAGGATCCCTTCATTTGTATCAAAATACGTAAAGTATTTACCAGCAGCCTGCAAAAGAGTGGGAGGGATCTCTAAGAGCGTCTGTAACTGTTGAAGCCTCCCATGAAGCGTAAACAAGCCCATTTCAACAGATTCATTCATATAGGCATAATAGGCACCCCGTTCACCACTCATTTCAAAGCATTCCAAGTCATCCGTCCAGCCAATAATGACATAAAACTGATGCAGGTGATCCATATAAATCTGACCAATCTGCACAGTGTTCCATACGTCCATCTTTGGCTGCTGCTCCCTCGGCTTCAGAAACGATGGAGGCATTAATTTTGCTGGGCCGTGCTTATCATAAAACCACTGGTGATAATGAAACCGATGCCAGTCTTGTTCAATCGGCAGCCAATCGGACGTTATATAAAAGGCCCGGTCGATAATGTTGCGAAGGGAATAAAAGCTGGAAAAGTCTCCGTTGGTTGCCAACTCCTGGTGTATTTGTTGGTTATAGTTGTTGCCTTGCAGCGCCACTGAGCACATCTCAATGGAGGAGTTTATGCGTGCGGCAATGTAGCAAAATGAAACCATTGTGCTACACGGCTGAAAGCTCTCCTCTTTTAGTCCAGGCTCTAGAGAAAGAATATCCTGGAGCGTCATGGCGACACGGCTTTGAATGTCAATATAGAGCACGTCCTTTCGGTCCTTGTCGGTGTACACGCCAACATAGAAGGGCCTCTGCCTCGTATTGTCAATGGTAAAGAAGGCATCAATGCCAAGCCGCTGGGCGAGTTCGACAAATACTATGCTAGCGACAACAGCGGTCACCCTCCTTGTACGAAACGACTGCAGTATGAGATGGTGTCCGAGGGGATCTACTTTTGCATCGGTAATGGTATCCCAGAACTGGGAGGTGTAGAAGACGAGGCGATGAAGATCCGCCAAGCTGTGGCCCTGGTTTGATTTCTGCAGACCCGACGACGATGCCAGAACGTCGAGTTTCTTGTGGATATCATTAAACTCGTGCCATGCATATACATCCGAGGCCAAGTCAAATGCAGCCACACATTTCACCAAGGATTCCAAGCCTTCCCATCCATCATTCCAAGTCATCATGGCCACGTCTCGATTCATGGCCAGAAGACATTCCTTGCTATAGAAATACACTTGCAGGTTTTCATGGAGGGGAACGGCCTCTTCCAGGGCTTTCTCGAGAACGTCCCTCGCTTCCATACCCCTGACGCAAATGTCGTTTACGGAAGCGGGAAGCTTTGCCACGAGCCGACGCATGTCTTCATGGCGCCGAAACCGTGCAAGCCACGCTTCGCGAGCCGTATGCTGTGGATTCACCATGGACTCGTCATGGTATCGGAAGTCTTTGCCAAGACGATCCCTCCAAAAGGTAGATATATCCGTTCTTCGAAGGAGCTCCCGTTGGGTCCAGCCAAGACGGGCCACGTCTGACGAAGGCAGTTTTTTAATGATTTCGATCAAAATCTCTACAGGCAAGCCCTCAAAAAACATTCTCTTTTTTTCGCTTTTATTTTTTATGAATGTTAAAGCTTTACTTTCCAAAGGAGTTGGGCTGAGGATCCCGCCTTTTCAGCCCAAGCACAATGTGCTTCTCTCTCTTTTTTTCTTACAGATCATTTAGGATTAACTCCTGGGGACACCATCCACCTATCCATTGAAATAAATAAACTTTTTTACGCCTTGTTTTACATCTATTTTACATCTATCTACCTACCTTATCCCTCTTCTTTGGATGAAAAAAGCGAATCTAGACGCCCCGCCGTGTCACGTGAGTGTAATATGTAGCGAGTGTTTAGTGCTGGAACTTGGAAAGGGCTTGTTAAGAGACGATTATTTGTTTCGTAAAAAATTCGTGTTGGTGCCTAAGTTACATAATAAATAATGCACAAGTCCGACACTTTTTGACAAAACTGTACGACAAGACAATCAACAAACTGACTTTAGTAAATTGAATCTCCTTCAAAAGCAAAACCAGACATCTCTTTTTTTGGCAACGGTGGTTCTAAAACTCTGCCCTACAACAGTTTGCCACCTGAAGAAGATCACGGCACAGACAGCGACGCTGTTTTAGTACATATGTACACTCGTTTTGACTGATATGTTTGTTGAATTTTTGCGGAGAAATGCAATAAAGGTACATAGGTACATTCAAGCCTGAAGGATAGATCACGTGGTTTCGCGTAAAGTGCATTTCAATGGAGCAAACTTCTTACCAAGAATAATATTGAATAAAATGACAAAAATGCATCGTCATCATGGTTGAGACGAGATCAAAGAGAAGAGTATCCGAGGATGTTCCTAAAGAAGTTGTTCAACAAGTAGATAAGAGGAGGAAAGTAGAGAGAAAAAAGGCAGCTAGGACGAATAAAACGCCTCCAAAGACAGATGAGAAAAGAGTAAAAGAAAAAGAACAAGAGAAAGGAAAGAGGCCCGAAGAAGAAGAAGATGCACCTAATGAGGACGACTCTGATGAAGATGCCGAGTTTGAAGATGTAAAGGTAGACTTTTTATCCATGAATGTAGAAGAAGAAGAGGAGGACGGCATGATGGAACTCACATTGGTGAAAGATGACCGAATACCACTAGTAAAAGAGGCCAAGGGGCCGACAAAAGAAGCCCGTATGGCTCGAACCGCGCTACATTGCCTGCACGTACAGCTTTTAATGTGGCACAACGCTGTGCGGAACGCGTGGCTCTGCCAGGAACTTCTTCAGGGCATCCTGCTGTCCCATGTGCCACCCAGCATATTGGCCAAAATCGAGGGCCGATCCGTAGTAGGCGTGCTGCGTATCCTGTCCGAATGGTGGAAGAGTGTGTTCCAAGTGACAGCGCCAGGGCTTCGGAAAATCGGATACATGTCCCGCGAGACTCTTGACCGCATGACATCCCAAAAATACGGTGAGTGTCTGGACCGTGACGGTCTCTTGACGTGTGCTTCAAAACGAAGTGGAAGCAGAGACGTGGGTGCACAGCTCTTTACGGCACTCCTGCGTGCCCTGGGAATGGAAGCACGTCTTGTTTGCAGCCTCCAACCGCTTGGGTTTAGCTGGAGCAAGGCCGAGGAAGCACCGGAGACTTTGCCGCCGTCCTTACTCGCCTGCGAGACAGATGATGAGGGCACATTTGACGACGATTTGCTGTTCCCAGTGTACTGGTCGGAGGTGTATTGCCACAAGACACAATCTTTTATACCCGTAGACGCCATGGTAAAGTGCATAGTGGCCGACTCCCGTGATATCGTCGAGTCGTTTGAGCCACGGGGCGCCCAGGCCGAACGTTCCCGTCAAGTCATTGCCTATGTCATTGCCCACTCGCCTGATGGAACGGCCAAGGATGTTACTGTTAGGTATCTGCGGCAGCAGGTGTTGCCAGGGAAGACACGCGGAGTACGCATTCCGTTAATGAAGGTTCCCGTGTACAATAGAAGAGGGCAAGTAGTGCGGTATTCAGAGCGCAACTGGTTTGCTACTGTGATGCAAGGCTATACGCGAGGAACAGAAAAGTGCCCGGTGACGGCGATGGATACCATGGAAGACGAGACAGATCTCAAGGCCAAGTATGCCGTGAAGCCAAAACCAGGTGCTGAGACGCTGCAGTATTATAAGCAATCCACAGAGTTTGTATTACCGCGGCATTTGAAGCGAGAAGAAGCTCTACGAGAGGGCGCAGAGCGGGTGAAAACGTTTACTGTCAAGGGAAAAGAGCCGGAGGACGTGTACTCGCGGTCTGACGTTGTTGCGGTAAAGAGCATGGAAACATGGCACAAACAGGGACGGGCACCGAAGCCTGGGACGAAGCCACTCAAGCACGTCCCATATCGAGCTGCCACGACGAACAGACGAAGGGAACTTGCAGAGGTAGAGGCAGCCACTGGAAGACAGGTTTTACAAGGACTCTATAGTCGGGAGCAGACAGAGTGGATTATACCAGAGCCGATTCAAGACGGCGTGATTCCCAAGAATCAGTATGGGAATATTGATTTATTTGCAGAGCACATGTGTCCAAAGGGCGCAGCACATATCCCATACCGAGGGACGGCACGTATTTGCCGCCGTCTCGGGATCGACTATGCAGAGGCCGTAGTGGACTTTGAATTTGGACACCGAATGGCTGTGCCCGTCATCCAGGGCGTGGTGATTGCTGAGGAATACGTGGACAAGGTGGAAGAGGAGCTGGTGGCTTTTGAAAAGGAAAAGGCACGAAAGGAGGAGGAAAAGAAGCGGACAGAGGCAGTAGCGCTATGGAAGAAGATGTACTTGGGGCTACGGATTATGGAGAGACTCAGAGAGGAATACGGAGACGAGGTGGCGCTGGGAGAGAAGGAGGCCGAGGCAGAAGCAAATTCCGGGAAGGAAGCAGAAGAGGGCCCAGCTGAGGAGTACTCGTCCGAGGAGGAACGCGCCCCGCGGGCGTACTTTCCTGTTGAGGACGGCGACAGCGACATGGGGGGGTTCATCCTGGACTGATGAGTAAGCAATATGGTACGTATGCCGTACCGGTACATTTATGCAACAGACTGTTGCCTGACGAAAAATTTGCAATAAACTAGCAGAAGAGCCCCTTTTCGTTCATAAACGCGGTACAAGATTCAGTTATCCAAAAATGGCGCGATCGCGAGGGTCTATGCAAGACGATGCCGCCCTGGACAGTGCGCTGCACGGCGAGCTCGCGCCCGCCGACCAGCTGCTGCCCGACACGGGCCTGCTGGAAAACAGCACGCTGCCACGCGAGCGCAACTCGCTAACGCTGGACCAGCGCCGCTCGTTGCGACAATGGGCTTTTGCACAGCCGAGCCGGCCGTCGCACAAGCAGTGCATCGCGTGGTTCCAGCAGGTGTACGGCTTCAGCATTAGCCAGTCGACCGTCAGCCACAGCCTGTCGCCGAAATACAACCGTCTGGATGCTGATGTGCAGCTATCGGGCAGCCGGCTGCGGTATGGAAACTGGCCCGAGGTGGAGCAGCTGGTACTGGTGTGGTACCAGCAGATGGTGCAGGCCAATCAGAAGCCCGACAACGAGGCCCTCGCCGAGAAGGCACGTGCCATCTTCCAGCAGTTGCCGCGCAACCAGGATAAGCCAGCGCCCGAGTTCTCGCCGGGCTGGATCCACCGGTTCAAAAAGCGGTACAACCTGCTGGCGTCGCGGACGCTGCCGGAGGACTACCTGCCCGCCATGGGCGACCCGGGGGCCTATCCCGAGCCCGGCGTCGGCGAAAACTCGACGGCGGCGACGGCAGCGGCAGCCGTGGCAGCAGCAGCAGCAGCGGCCGCGGCAGTGCAGTCGTCGTCGCAGATGGTCCCGGGGCCCATACCGGCCGTGTCCGGGCCGATGGAGGGGCCGTTTTCGGACGATCCGGAGGTAGTGCTGCAGGCGGCCCTGCGACAGTTCCAGGAGGACGATCGGCCGTCATCGCCGGACACGGCCCGGAAAAGGCCACGTGCATGGTCGTCCGAGTCGGCCCGGAAGCGGCCCCGGCCGATGGTGGCCGAGGCGGAGCCGGCGCCGATGACGGCGTCGTCGCCGTCACCTGTGTCACTGACATCGGCGACGACGCCAGAAGGGAGCGATGCGGCGCGATGTCCGTTTTGCGTCAATATGCGGATGCTGCGGACGGTGAGGGACGCAGTGGAGCACATGTCATCGCACGTAGTGGTAGATAATTAGGGCTTACGAAGAAGTATGTGCATGAATAGAATAGGACCAAATAAGACAGGACGAACAAGTGGCGGCGTAGAAAAGGAAAAGAGAAGGAAAGGAAAGAGGAAAAGAAGAAATAAAGAGGAAAGGAAAGGAAACGAAAAGAAGAAGAGACAGCTACGGCGTGGAGACGTAGATGATGAGCTTTTCGGCGCGCTGAAAGGCATGGTCCATGTCCTCGTCGCCAAGGAGGGGGGCGCGGTTGCTGTCGCCGCCCTTGTCCTGGTACTCGAGCAGCAGCTGGGCCTCGTTGGCAAGCCCAAAACGCTCGCGGATCTTGCCGCAGAGCATGCCAAAGGAAATGTCTGGACGCAGCCGGATGGCAATCATCTCGTCGCGGTAACTCAGCTTGACTTTGATGGGGGCTGGGCCTGGGACCTGCGACGCCGTCGACGCGTGGTGCGAGGCGCCCCGGTCGGCCGTCTCCAGCTCGGGCATGATCTGAATGTCGGCCTGGCGCGGCGCAAAGAACTGGCGCACAATGTCCGACTTGGAGATGTGCGGTGGCTGTTTTAGCAGGTCCTTGACGTAGGCATCGAGGTTCTTGCGCCGGCCCTGGGCAATGGACTCGGTGACCATCGACACGGGGCCTGGGATGTACGGCAGCGTGCGCTTTGTCGTGCCACCATTCCCGGCCTCGGCCTGGAAGCGCCGCAGAAGGGCGATCTGGAAGTCGTAAAAGTCCTGGTAGAAGCGCGACAGCTCCCACAGCGTGCCGTCCTCCATGGCGGCCTCGATGATGAACCAGTACATGTTGTCGCGGTGCAGCAGCTGCGACACCTGCGCCGACACGGGCGCACACCGCGTCTCGGCGGACCGGCTGCTCTGCTGCGTGCTCCGCTGCGAGCTGTAGGCGTAGCTGGCCTCGGACGCGCGCCGGTCGTCCTGGACGCTCATGCGGCCGTCCGCAGCAGCGTCGCCCGTAGGGCCGTGGCTCGACGAGTGCGAGGTGTGGCTCGATGCGTGGCGGGACACATGGCCGGTGCTCTGGGCCGGCGCCGTCTGCGCGGGCTGTGTGTGTGCGTGTGCCGGCTGTGCAGACGGCGCCGTCTTCTGCCGCGAGAGATCAAACTTACCGAGCGTGATGCTGCTGTTCTTGTACTCGGCCGTCATGCGCTTCCACTCTTCGACCCGGGGCACGCCGGCGCGGCGCACGGCCTCCAGCGGGTCGGCCACGACCGTGTTCGACTTAAGATCCCGCACCTCGACGTGGTTGACGGGGATCAGTCCAGGACCACCGAGCCGCGTGATGGGCTTCGCCACAAACCACTCCGGGTTCGACAGAGCAATGATGATGATGGACTCGCCGGCCTGTGCCTCCAGCTCGTCGGGCCGCTCGGCCTTGAAGTCAAACATAACGGTGCCGTAGACCATGGCCCCTGGCCGGCTCGTGCCAATCGGCGGCGAGGACATGGGCGATGGTGCTGTCCCGACGGACGATGCTCCTGTGCGTGTGGACTCTGCGTAGCCCGAGTCGTGGTCGATGGGCTTGGGCTGCTGGTGCAGGGAGTCGGATTGCGCGCTGTCCCGTGCTGTGCGTCCCAGTTCCGTAAAGTGCGACACCGGTACGAGCCCCTTTGCGCCTGGCAGCGAAGGGTTGCACGCCTCGTACCACTCCGTGTCGTTCTCGCGTCCGATCACGTGGAAGAAGTCTCCCTGCGAAAAGGACAGCTCGTAGGCGGTCTGTCGCGTATAGTCAAACAGCGCCCGAATGACCTATTTTGTCAGCCCGGCCGGCTCGCCGCAGGCGCCGCCGTCCTCACCTTTTTTGGCGGCTCAATCGCCACTGCCGTCTTGGGTGCCACCTGTGCTGTGCGCTGTTCTTTTTCTCCCTTTATTGACCGTCGTAATGCCTGTACCGAGTGCATAAATGTTAGTCGTGCGCGCTCGACCGGCGTGGAGTGACGTTTCGAGGCCATCGCAGACGCACCTTCATGATGGGAAAAAGAAAGAGAGAAGCTGGGTATTCTCGTCGCTTTAGTCTGTGCTTTCCGCAGGAGGGGTGATGGGGGGACAAGGCTGTGCAGCAAACTCTACACAAAGACGCCAGCACTGTTACGGTTCAATCTATCAGATGTAAAAGTTTCAATTCACTCAAAATGTTTAAAATAAATTAAAAAAAAACGGCCAACTGCCAATCATCCAAATCGCCAAACTCTTTTGCAAAAACTCATGGGAATCACCTCCAAAAAGAGGGGCTTTGACGTTAGCGCAAGCACTACCAACCAACTAAAAGTGATGCACCAAACAAACAACGCTTGAACACCACTTGGGCTGTCGAAAAACGAGAAAAAAAGGGAAAAAAAGGGAAAAAAGAAAAAAAAAGGCATATCCCCACAAGTTCCTCCGAATGCCTATCGTCCCTGTCGCCTATTCCAATAAAACAGGGCTTTTCTTCGTTGTCAAAGAAAAGGCGTATGCACATCAAAGCGTGGCAGCCGTTGAAGGCGCTGTTATGCCGACGCTCTGTCCTCTATCCGCTGTGGGGCCTCTTGGCCTTGACACTGGAAAAAAAAAGTCACTGCGTCACCGCTCAACTAGCGCCAACCCCACAGGCTGCTTGCGGGCATCCCACATTGTCCCCAACGCCTACATTCCAATCAAATGCCCTAAGTCCAGGCAGTAGCCCGTCCCAACGCCCTTCAAAAAGCCTCGGAAAGTGAAAAGTGGAAAGTAGAAGTGGAACTGGCAAGTGCGATGCAGTGTCGTCTGCCACCCATGCAGGAACACATGCACCTCGCTTACGCTGCTATAAATATCTCTCCATTTTCGAAGCCTATACTGATGCATGTTGTATGATTTGCTGTCCCCTCCGTCCACCTCTTACCTCCATCTTTCCAGCTCAAACGCAACGTCACCGTTATCTCGCTGATCCACATGCTGCCTTTTTAGACGCTAGTTGCAATTTGCAAAACAAACTGTTGCTGCCATGTCCAGTACAGTCTACTTTTCCACGCCCTTGGAACCTCTTTTTCCTTTAACATGTAACACATATCTCTCTCCGTCTCATTGCCGACAGTAATAACAGGCGTTCCCGCCACTTCTGATAATGCACTCTGTCCACGACATTCTTTTCTTGGCCATTTTATCATGAAACTATTTCTACACAAAGTAAACACTTCTGCATTCTTATACATGCACTGCCGAGATGTCTTTGTGCAAACCTTTTTTACCAAATGCTTTCTTTCCTCGTCTTACTGATCTCGATTCGAATTGTGGGGTACATATTCTCGAAGCGCCGATTCTCTCTTGGCGTGCACGTGAAGTGCCGATCACACGTGACTTGCTAGTAGTATGTAAATTGGAGGTCCTTTTCACCATTCAATTTCATCTCAGCAATACATCATGATGCTTCTTTGTAATTTAATGGCCAAATTTTTTTTCAATTTATATCATGATCGTCTACATAAAAATAAAATCAAACATTAATGTAAATTCTTAAAACGACGCGACAACGCCGAGAATCGCGGCCATGGAGATACCGTAGACATAGGTGCTGATGTGAGGTTTAGATGAATCAGAGCTCACCCGATTGAGATTATAGACCTAATTTTAGATAATGAGTTATGGATAAAAGAGCTACATACTTACAGTCACCGATTCTATGCCACCACAGGTCTCATTAGAAGCGCCTACACACGCGAGATCACAAATAGAGTTGTTGATAGCATGGGGAAGGTGAGCAGTTGTGTGGGAGCACATGCAAATTTTGGCGGCCGTGATACCAGCATAATTTAGCGAAAGGCCCATAGTGTCATTGTTCGATGCACATAGATGGAGACAGCCAGAGGCTTATCGCACTATTACTGCACTGTGAGACAAGAGGTGACACGCATTACTGGGTTTATATAAAAAGGGAATGAGTCTATATTAAATTATTCATGATTTACACAGGCATTCCCATTGTTAATAATTTTAGGTAGGTAGGTAGGTAGGTAGGTATTACCTTGCATTTATTCTCTCGTATGAGTATTTTAGTGAATGGATATATTTCTTTTATATGGAAACACAGCTACGAAAAAGCAATGGCGCCGAGAATCACAGCCATTGAGATGCCAAAGGCAGTGGTATCTATGTGACGGCCCAGAGAACCTGCTCCACTATGAAAAATCTTGTAGACCTAATTTTGTTAGTCTATAGGGAGTAAATGACTAAAAGTACTTACAGCCACATATCCTGATCCACCGCAAGTCTCACTAGCATCACCAGAACATCCAGTATTGCAATTAGAATTATCCACTGGATGCGAGAGACCGTCTGCGTAAGATGTACAGAAGCAGGTATTGCCATCAGCGAGCCCGGCATAGTCTCGTAGCTGCCCCGTATTTGTTTCAGCACATTGACTAAGACAGCTACTAGCGGTCATACTAGGAGAGGAATAAACGCCACTACCCTCCATGACATCATCGTAGTTGGGCCTTGTAGGTTTATAGCAGCCTACTAAAGTGTTGGGAGCTATAATGGAGGGACCTGTAGCCATGGTAGCAGCGGCGTAGGAGGCTATGAAAGCAACAGTGGATCGTATTGTGAATAAAAAAAGTGATAGATAGAAGGAGTATGGATTGTTTGAAGAAGAGGAAGGCGCGGAGGTATTTAACTATACTTAACTCTCACATACCTAGGTACCTAACCTGTTAAGGAAAGAAAGAAATATGACATGCATCGGAGCAAAGAACGGCGTATAGTGGTAACACGTTATATTTATCATGTATGAGAGTGGTAATGGGCATCATTTTACATGAAGTTCTTATGTACTAATAATGAAGCGATCATTGCCTAGTAGCTTAAGAAGAGTTTTTATTTCATCTTGAATAGATGTCTTCCTTTTTTTAATGCCAGAAACTCAACGACCTTTTTTATCGGCAAGAAGCGTAGACATAAGCTTAACATTCATAATTACCCCTTCATGTCTAAATAAGACATGATGAGCCAATATGACTAGGTCTCTATTACATCTCATGGAGCTCTTTGCATTACTACGTAGGTCAGAAGCTTGGCATACACAAGCGTTTAGGGGTAGTGTATAACCCTCCACTGTCACGGGCCGAGGTCCTGGTCAGGCCCGGCCCTCGTCACGCGACCCACGAGACGGGTAGTTACATACACAAACGTTCCGTTTGCTCTTTCCATTCACCGTCCGAATTTTGGACCAAGCCCCACCAGCTTGTAATAAATACCGGCAGTCATGAGGTTTCTCTCTCTCCCTCTTTTCCTTTCCTCATTGGTTCTTACTTCGAGAAACTCATACTGATACGGATTTATTAGCGTGTCTCACTGAAGTCACAGGCAATTGTGACATCCACCTCTTGCCCATATTGGATCTAGGTGGTTGTATCAAGAGGTACTGTCCGTGAGGAAACGTAGTTCTGGCTCTAGTTTCTCAATAATAGTGAGTGTAGGATAGCTGTCTTTACCCTTTTGTCCATCGTGTACTAACTTTGTACAGTTGAGACAGGTGGCACGCACCGCTAAGTCTATATTAAGGACACCATGATACACAGACATACACATATACATCTTTATCATATCACAGCTTTACGTGTATTTTTCCATTATGTGCCGAGTTGATATTGATTGTTTGTTCACACCTTTGCCACTAGCCGCTTCCAGGTCGGTTCGCCGCGCCTTGGACCGTTGGTCAGCAGCCGGATCTGCGTGCGTGGGGCCAGCATGTGGGAGGCCGGCACGGCAAGAGCACGCAGCCCTTGGCGCAGCTTTTCGCGCTCGAGGATCATCACCCCAGAGGGCAATG